>VUQR01019302.1:0-18510 GCA_015108515.1 Hemichromis elongatus
TGCTTTGCGAGTGGTTATTTTGCGCTCACAGACGGGACAGACGGTACGCAGCTGCGCACCTAGTAATGTTTAAAAGATGCCGAAGCGCAAGTGCACCTTTTCAGATGAACTGCAAATGGAATACCGTCGGTCGGCATAAATGGGAGGCGGAGTGCACCGTGTGCAGAGCTGGCACATACGTTTGTGTGCCTAACAAAGGTGCGGGTGATCTTGTTGCTCACATGGACACAGAAAACATAAAAAGGCTGTGCGAGGCGAAAATTCATCTACTAAGTTAACTGAGTGGTGGTGGAACTGAGTTAACTTAGTTAACTGTTAGTTCTACTGAGTAAGTTAGTTTTTTTGCACTTGATGACTTTTAAAAGCCTAACTGAAATTTTTTATTTCAAGAGTCATTAACCACGCAGAGAAGGCATCATTTAAATTGTGGAAAAATGTTAAAATTTTCTTTATGCGAACAGTTTTATTAAAGTTCTTCATGACGAGTCAAGTGTCCTCTTGTATGGAAATCAAAATATGGTCACCCTAGCTTATCTACCAACCATTGTATTGATAATGGAGAGGATCATGTAAGAAAAGGAACTTTTAATCTTCCATCCATTTTCCAAACTGCTTATTCAGTTCAGATACGTGTGGGGGCTCCACCCTATCCCAGGTGTCATCCGATGAGAGGAAGGGTACATCTGGACGTGTTGCCTGTCTATTGCAAGGCTAACACATGTGTTTAATCTTTTTCTCATTTATTTGGTTAAATTCTGAAGAAATATTTTAAGAATCTTAAATGTCAGTTGGTTTCATTTCATAAGATTAGATTTTTTTTTACCTTAAAGGAAATGGAAATGCCAAGATGATAGATGCCTTAAGGATTGCACATTAGTGTGTAACAGTCTTGAGACACCTCACATTTCTTTATATTTTGCATCCAAGCAGCCACATAGTTTTGTATTTCTTTCAAAAGTGACCTTGAGCAGTCATTTTCCAGGGTTTCTGAAGTTTAGCTTATTTTCCTCCGTAGCGATGTGAAAGAAGCTTGTACAAACAGCAAATTGTCCAAACTGTATTTTTGATTTTACACTGTATTCATGTAAATTTACACAATATTCAATAATTAGCTTAATTCTCGTTTCCTAGCAAAATGGAAAGAAGGGACGACTCAACACATTTAAGACTGCAAAGTTTTTAATTCGATCAGCAGTTTGTTAGCACTGATATTTTACTTTGAATTGTAATTGTATTTATTTGTATTTCATTTTTATTTCTCTTGTGTACAAAAAAGATAATCATCCATCTAATTACCCACCTATATAACCAACCATTATTTATTATAAGAAACAAGTCTGTGAAACAGCTTTGTGTATCCCGTGTATAAGTCTGCTTAGCACATAACATGTTCTTTGGTCCCAGAAATCCCATTTACTGTAGTGTTTTCAAGAGTTTTATTCTGTCCACATGGTCACGAGACTGCTAATTAGTGTCCTGTTATATATCATCAGAAGCTATTTCTGCTATAACTTTTTAATTTATGCACACATGGACTCTTTGCTCCTCCTGCTACGTCCACAAAGAAAATCCAACACTGATTTACATCAACACAGCAAGCATATCGTATAAGGGATTTCTTGTACACTTTCCTCCCAGTAGGATGTCCCAGACCATGCTAATACAATGCAGTCTTAGAACTGCACTAGAAGGGAGAAATATCAGTGTAAACACATGCTAAGAAGATAAAAAAAAAATATAAAGATGTATTACTGTACATGTGGGAGTTGTAAATTAAAAACATATATGCTATTTGAACATGCACTAAATACAAATGATGCATAATATGTAATTAAAGCAAATGATGTTGTGTGTAAAAATCTAGAATAGACTCTACCTCATGAATGCTGGTCGATCTTCAATTGTGCTGATATGCAATCATGCATAGTAAAAATATAATTAAATTTTGTGAATTTACAGCAGCACTGCAGTCTGAAACAGCTTTAACTCTGAATATCACACCACAGGCATGGATATGATAATAATAGAGGCAGGAAGCACAGGTTTTATAAAAACGTGTCCCCTTTAACAGCAAAGGGCTAAAGAAATGATAGTCCCCACTGATCTGAATTTGGAGGAAAAAAGATTTTCTTAAAAAAACATCCTTAAAAAAAGACGTATAATTCATCTTCTGCATCTCCTGATTGCGATTCAAGTGATGCCCTTGGTGGTGGCTCCCATGAGAGAGGCTCTGGGGGGAGCTGGGCTAATCAGATCGCTTCGTTCTAAATTAGACCTCCAGGGAATAAAATGCCCAAACAAACCGAAACATTAAGTGTGTTTCTCCGAACACAGAGCGACAAGAAAGATTTCCCCTACAGTGCTGCTGAGATTGGACTACCTCTTCTCCAGCTATGTTCTCTCTTATCTCGTTCTGAAAATGTTTTGGTACATTTTTGTCCCCCCTGTAACCCGCTTCTTGTTTTCTTACTCCTTAAAACACAGTGTTGTCTTGTCAGGCACAAACAGAGCAGGTTCCCACAGCTCCGGAGGTCCGACAACAACAGCAGACTATCCAATCAGCTGTCAGTCCGTGTCTCATACCAACAGGGAAGTAGCTTTCCTCCCTGCCGCTGAGCACGGAGGCAGCCAGCAGTGCTGCTATCTAGCACCCCCACTTAGGCAAAAAGGTGTAATTAGCTGCTACAAATTACAGGATCCTGTTTCTAATTATGTATGAATGTTTGCCTTTACAAAAAAGGCTTACATATTAAAGAAGAAACTTGCTCTTTAATGAATGTATTAATATCCAAAAGTTACTTGTTAGAATTGATGCAAAACTTGGCTAAATGTCTTTGCTGTGTTAATCGTAGGGAAGTCTAGACACCATGCAGTTTGAATGAGCTACTGATGAGCGTATGGTGGGACACTGCAGTGCCAGTGACCTTCAAAGATAGAAGCCAACAAGGCAAAACAAGGCATGAGTTTGCCTAACAAGGCCCACTCATGAGCTGCATTATCTAACATGCATAAATTAAACATAACCTTTGGAACTGAACTTAATCTGTTGATTTTCGTGTGCTTTCGCAGCGCTCTGTCACTCTTTTAATGCATGCGGAAGCCACTAATTATGTGCTGGGTTGCTTAAGTGAGAGCATCACTCAAATATTGTCATGAGCAGCAGTGTATAAGCTTGTAATGGCTTTCTGAGACATCCTGTTTCATATACCTCGTGGCCTTGACTCTTTTCTGAGTAGTTGGCAGAAGAAAGAAATAGCAGTAGTGAGATGGGTGGTTGGGTGAGGTACTTGTGATATATGCTCTCGCTTTCCTTCGTGCCTTCTTTGTAACCCTTTAACTCTCTGAGATCAGCGTTGCAGCTGGTGGTGATGAGACACTGATCCAAAAGAGCAAATGTCACTGTGACGCCAACAGCTTCTGATAAATCACCAGTATTTGACTCCTGCTGTGAAACCTGTTGAAACCCTTGAATTTTGTACATTTACAAAACACCAGGGTTTTATTTTATGAGAGACAAAATTGTTACATAATGTATGATTCGTACTGTACTGTACTAAAAAAAAGTCATACAGTTTTGATTTCATAGTTTCATGTGTGCTTTTATTGTGACAGTCAAATACTCGAGCTGATTTAGTTAGGCACACTCATCATAAAGCAAGTGCTTCTAATATTTAGTCCAGGGCCTAAAACTGGCTAACCAAAGGGTTCAGTCCAGCCCACTGGACGGTTTTGCTCTCCTTTTCCAGCTGTAGGTCAAACAGATGTATTACACAAAAAGGTAAATAAATAACTGTTTAAATTACTTCTGAATCTTAAGTTGTTTGGCTCATAAAGTAGTAATCATTTTTATCTCCATATCTCCACTTGATATCTTAGCAGCTTTTGTAATTTTGTAGATCAGCTGTAGTGTACCTTGATGGCAGTTGCTTGAATATGGGAAAAATAGTTTAAAATTTTTGAAATGGTGCTTATTAGCTGAATAATATGTTTAAATGTGTCTTTAATAATCTGGTCCATTTAAGACATATTGGGACATCTCTGCTGTGCGGTATTCTAGACTTTATCTGTGCAGGTACGTGAGTTTAGCAGTGTTTGGCATTGCTGAAAGAGACACTTTCCCACCTGTTTTGTTGGGTTTCTCTGCAGTACCTTTAATCCAATGAGGAAAAACATCATCATATAAGCCAAGTCTGCATTTGCGATCTCAGTTATCAGGCACAGACTCACACTGGCTTCTTGAAGTGGTCAGAAGCAGTTCCCTTGACAGTTCCCATTTTTCACACAATCTTTTTGAGCTCATCATCTGTGACAGCAGTAATTCTTGGCTATTTGGCAGATTGATTTCTCGATTCATCTCTTCAGTGAAGACGTCAAGAAATGCTATGAGTTTGTTAGCTGGCAAGCTGTTGTTTATTTCATCTGTGGCAGCAAAACATGACGCGTTCAGAAACTCCTGCTAGCTAAATTGGGCTAACACTGTTAGTTAACTGGCTAAATATAGTCTCTAGCATTTCAACATTAAAGTTAAAAGAAGCTACTTTTGGCTGCTCACTTGTCACGAGGGGTTGTCACAGCGGGTAGCTCCGCATGTTTAATTTGGACAAGTTTTACACCAAATAGCCTTCCTGACGCAACATGAAAGGGGATTTGTGTCTCCAGCTGTAAACGAACCAACTACAAATGTCCCATAATGCAACATTGTCTGTAAAAGATGCAGTGTTCCAAATGATGACTAGATGTAAGTGATTTTAAAAAATAAAATATAGTCTCATTTTCGGGGGGCAGGATAATAAAACTACGGTATTGTCAACTTCTAAAATTCAACAATGTTTGCCCTATTTTTAGCCATAGGCAGTAAAAAATATGGAGAGAGCCATCGTGACGTCACCCACCGATCTTCAGCTTCAGCTGTTTGGCGCTTCAGCATCTCTGTGTGTACTGCATGCAGAATATTTCATCACTTTACAGATGTTTTTTTTCTTTTCTTTTCTAGCTCGGTGTTCTTCGAATATTAAAGAGCACCCTGGGAAGATGCATTTGCGTGATGAATTCATAGGTAGCTATCAAACTGTGGACCGTAATACTGATAGCTGCAGTAAGTGGAGAACTGCTGATGCTAATGCACTTTAATGTTTCTAAATTTATCATGTTAGTGGAGGTGGCATGCCAAGGACACTTGATATGTCTTTTTAGCAGTCAAATTGTAAATCTTTACATGCCAAGTATATTTAGAAACAAATCTTTGGTTTTCTTGTGAGACTTTAAGACATTTAAAATAATCTAGTCTTTTTTATTCACATCTCTCCAGGCTTATGAAAACCTTTTAGCAATGTTGGCTCGTTTTATGACAGTTGAAGACCAGAAAATAGTGATGTGGAGCTCTTATGCATATCTCATATGCAAACATTTCTCTTTGCATTCAGATAGTAAAAGTAGTCCTGATGGTTTTAAACTCTATGTTGGCCAGCTTTGCTTCTCACACAGATAATCATGCAATCGCAAATTTAAATCATTAAGGAATTGGATCAGTTAGCAGAAGTGATGATTCCAAATGGTGAATCAGATTAATTTCCATCCCTACTTAAGACAAGATCCTAACAGGATCAGCAGTCCCTGTGCTGCTTTTTAATCACTAAACCACACTGGTACAAACTTCCCAGTCCTGAAGCTCTACAAGCCATCAACCGCTGAGTTTCTGTGTAGAGTGGAGGTCAGGACTGTGCCTCGCAGGTTACAGGCTTAAACATTTGGGAAATTGGCCTTGCTGCTCCATGCATAATTTAAATCAGGACTGGTGCGAGGACAGATATAGTCAGGAAGATGAAAAGGTCTGGCAGCTCACACATAGCCTGACTCAGAAAAAAAGTCCATAATCTCAATGCTAACAGTGGTTGTCAGCGATGGCTTGAGCACCTTGATCTCCATAATGCTTGTTTTTTTTTTCCCCCCACCAGAATCAGTTTCTGAAATGCTCTTTCCCTCAAGTATTGGAGGGAAACAGGTTTGATATGATAATTCTGCTGCTCAGCTCTCCACTCTGCCATATGCCTGACCTCTCTGTGGGGAGAGGAATGCAGCTGGCTCTTCTCACTATTAATCAGCCTGATGGGGGAGGTGGAGGATGGTGGTTGTGGTGATGGGGCTGGGATAGGGAGGTACTAGCTGCGTCCGAATGCTGGCCAAAGTTTCATTACACAACCACACACACACACACACACAAACTACTACATGTGTGAAGACAGCTGGTTCAGCATTCTCCTGTTTGGCTTCTCCTCTGTACATCTTTTGCTTCTTGTCTCCTTCGACTCTTTCCTCGCTCATCTGTTCTCGCCTCCTTTCTTCTTACATTTAAAAGTCTCTAACATCAATCACCCCCTCAGACCAAATACACTGAGCACAGAGACTAGCAGTGAAGGCCCCAGCAGGGCAAATCTACCGAGTGGACAAAATATGAGGATATCAGGAGCAGGTACTGTCTCCATCTATCAGCCTGCTCAGGTGAATCCAGGTGAAAGCTCTGATCCCTGATTGATTTACCTGTTAAATCCACTTGAGTCATGAAGGAGAGATGGAGATGAAGGAGACTAGACAGTCTAAAGACATAAACCTCGAGGAACCTGAGGTATGAGAGGATGAGTCAGACATAATATCAGGCAATAAAAACAGAATCTTGAAATGCAGAGAAGGTAAATGTATAGTGAGAAGAAAATTAAATAGCATAAAGTGAACATAATGAATCAAAGAATTGCAAAAATGTCATTTTCATTTATTCCACCGCTTATTTGCATATGTATTTATGCAGGGATGCGCAATTTTACTGGTTAAAAGTAGCCCAGTAGATGGATTTCTACTGCAAGCTAATAAGGTTACACTCAACTTCACAGCGCTTATGCAGTAAAGGATGTTGAAGAATTTCCTTTGAAGCAGAGTCATGTTGAAATACCATACAAGTCCCTAAAGGTCTCACCTCTTTGTTGCTAACAGTTGCACACACTACAGCACAGTAATCAGGCTAAGTAGACTATTCTCTGTAGTAATATCCACATATGATTTGTATTTATCCAGGGCAACACAGAACGAGCTGTCTGAAAGGTCATAGTTTGTAAAAACTGAAAAGTACTTCTGATAAACAATACCCCCCCCCCCTTTTTGTCTAGTGAATAGACATGTTTTTGGTTGTTAGAGTACCAAGAATATGCAAAAACGTCTTACAGAAACTAATCCTTCATAATAAATTGGGTTTCTTCTGTTCTACAAAGTGAAATATTTTGAAGTTGTTCATTTGGTAAATGCACATTTAGTTAACCCTAACACCTGCAGAGCAGCTTCCTTGAGCCTCTTTATGAAACTTTCAGGGATTAGTGCAAGAATGCTGTATAACTCCTTCAAAAATAATGCTATACTTTTACTACGAAGATGCACGGTAATTAGCTACCACTACTGTACTTTCTGCAAGGCGTAATGCCCTTTGACATCCATGCTGGAAATCTCCCAGCTCGTGCACAGTGCCATGTTCAGCTCGTATTGTACAGACCATAATTGCAAACAGCTAGAGAAGAATAAATGCTCAGCCTCCTACTTGTAATTACAAGCTGTAGATGGAGGATACTCTGAAATTTGGCAACAGCAGCTACAGTATAAGATATTGCCGCATTACTCACAGATACATCTAAAGGTTTTTATAACTGAGCGTTTGCTTCACTTCTAATTGAACTGCTACAGATATGTAACAAGATATAAATAGTAAACTTGGGTAAATTTATCTACGCCTGTAAGACTAATAAACAGGGTAATTAAATGTTTGATAACTTAAGGGCTGACATTAATAAACCTGAATTATCTATAAATTAGCTCCCATTTGGTTATTGTAATATGAATAAAGACTATCCACCTCCAGAAAAAGGTTGTTTGTGCAAGAAATGATTGTGACCTATATTATAAAGTACATCCACCTCTAATGTTGTGTGAATAATTGGATGTAAAATGTGGGTTTGTGTCATGACCTTTAGGTGGGAGGAAAGCCCAGAGAACGGAGCTTTATTTCAAAGACACATTTAATTGTTGTAAAATCGAATGTACATTACAAACTTTTCTTGCTGTAGTCGAGTAGTTTTGAAGACTGTACCTAACCGGACCATGAGAGGAAAAAGAGAGCAAGCATTTTATAATAGTGAAATGCAAAAGTGATCTGGGACGAGACGGGAACTCAGATCTCCAAGTCCAATGCCAGTACAGTGTGTGTTTCCTAATGTTGACTTTTTGGTTTATTTATGTCTAAATGCTACTCTATGTCATTTCTAATGACTGGCACAAGCCTGTTTTAAGGGTTGCACCAACTCGAGAACAAGCAACGTAGGACTTTTAAATTGATAACATAGGTGTAGCTACTAAAAATCTTGGATAAGGTTCAATCTCAGCGACCTCGGCCCCAAAGTCAGAGGTCAAGCTTTCTGAAAATCGTGTGAACGCCATAACCCGAGAAGGAAGTCATCTAGGATTTTCTCATCATACCATAGGTGGATCTATTAGGAGGCTCGTGGCTGACACCAGTGCTTTTATTTGCAGCCACACAAGCCTCATGGCTCAGTATTGTCCTCTGTGTTTCAGTCCATTGCTGACAGTGTCAAAGTATCAAAATGGATTGAGCCAACTCCATATCATCTTTCAGACAGACTGACTGAAATATAGGAGAGAAGGATAGTGCTTTTTGATGTGTTTTACAGGCTTAAAAAAAACTCCCCTGTGTTTTACCATGAAAATATTTGCTTTGGGAAGGTGGCTTTTAACAGGAGGACACAGCATCAGCCTCAGGGTACAGTATGATAGAAAACAGATGGCCTATTCGATTTATGCCTTGTTATTGTTGGTGTGGAGTTACTGGAGCTGTAATGGAATGTGATGGGAGAAGATGATAGGTGTTGAGGACAGATGAATGGTTAGATTGTTGCTGTTTTGTTTCTCAAAAAAAAAAATTTGTGTTTTTTTCTTTTTTGCTGTACATATTTTTTTCTACAATTATTTGTTTAATCAGGAAGAATTTGATTTAATCTCTCCAAATGTATTTCTTCTTCTTACTGTGAATGATAAAATCTAAAATGTAAGATCAGGGTTATATAAGGGTTTTATTTCACATTACAGATTTCAGTATTTTGATGTTTTTCACTAATTATATGTGGGTGGGACTTCCCTGTAAACAAACTTATGTGCACCTAACAGACTTTGGCAGTTTTTAAATACTAATAAGGCTGCTTTAATGTCAAAACCAACACGAACAACCATGAAAGTATTAAAAAATAATGCTGCTACTTACTTGAATAATAGTTCTTAGTTTTTATGAAACGGTGCTGGAAACCACCTCAGAGGTTTTGATGTCAGAAATGTGAATCTCCTGTCGCATACTCTGTTAGATTGAGATCCTTGACTGCGGAGGTCATTTGAGTACAGTGAACTGATTGTCCTGTTTAAGGAACCAGTTCGACATGATCTGAGCTTTGTGACGTGGCTCTTTATCCTGCAGGAAGCTACTAAGGGGCCCAAAGGGTGGCAGCAAAATATCCCTCACATCAAAACACCACCAGCATCAGCCTGAACCACTGATGCAAGGGAGGGGGTTATCCATGTTTTCATGTTGTTAATGCAAAACTGTGAGAGGATGCTAAAGGAATGGATAACAAGTGTACTGGTGCTGACAGCCACGGCAAGACAGTGTTGAGGTATGCAGTAGGGGTGACAGAAGGGTTCGAGGTGGGGGTGAGATTTCACATCAGGTGTAATTTCTGAGCCCCTTCTTGTTTAAATTGATGATGGACAGGTTGACAGATTTTGAGGTCAGACAGGATTCCCCATGGACTATGATCTTTGCAGATGACATTGTGATT
Organism: Hemichromis elongatus; assembly: GCA_015108515.1. NCBI lineage: Eukaryota > Metazoa > Chordata > Actinopteri > Cichliformes > Cichlidae > Hemichromis > Hemichromis elongatus. The sequence continues at coordinate 9,879 of VUQR01019302.1, forward strand.
TGTATCGAGAATAAGGAGCAGGTGAAAGAGAGTCTGGGGAGGGGGAGGTATGCTCTGGAGAGAAGAGGAATGAAAGTCAAGACTGAATACATTTATGTAAATAAGAGGGAAACAGGTGTAACAGTAAAGCTGCAAGGAGTGGAGATGGTGATTGGGAGTGACTAGAATGGACAAGATTAGAAATGAGTACATCATAGGGACAGTACAAAGTTGAAATGGTTCAGGCATTTGCAAAGGACGGATAGTGGTTATATTGGAGGAGGAAACAAGGAAGACCACAATACAGACGTTTCATAGATGTAGTGAAGGTTAGTGTGACAGAAGAGGATACTAGGCATAGGAAAAAGTGGAGGCAGAAGATCTGCTGTTGTGACCTCTAAAAGGAGCAACCATAAAAAGAACAACACGTATACTGATTTTGCAGCGCCACTAAAATGGTATTTATTGCTGGATTATTCTTGCAGTTCCCGAGGCCCTTTAGCTACAAGCTAGCTAAAAACATAACCTTCAACCAAAGATTTCCTATTTTTCTCTGTGAGATAGCTCTGCCTCTGACTGATGTCAGAACTCACCAAGTACTCCTGCTTTTTCCCCCCCAGTTGCCTTTTTTTTTCCTTCTCACATCACTGTTCATTTCAAAATAGATTTGTAAAGCCCAGAGAAATGCAATATTTTTACAGGAGTTGAAACATTTTCAGCTCAGCCTGATGCATCACCTGCTCAGATTGCAACACTCCGAGTGAATTTGAGTCTAATCATGCCCACTGGCGTCTTTTCATTGACTTTGCATGCAAACACCCATCCCATAAAATTTGTATTATGTTCTGTCTGAGAGCGCCTGAGCACATGTTCCATAGAAAGATTGTTTGACCAGCTGGATGGAACTGTACACTGTGTGTTGCCCTTGCAACAGATTTTCAGAGGCCGCATAAACAGCTCCCAAGTATCCGATGCCAAATCACCTCTATGAATGTCATCTCTTAAAGGTGGCACGTGGCTGTGAAGAAGTCCAAGAGAAGCACATTGCCAGGCATCCAGTTGTAGTTGGGATTCCTGTCAGGAAATGTGACATGAAATATTAACCTTGATTTTGTCCTAATTGGCTGATGCTTCTAAGGAGGTTAGAGGTGAAGTTTAAAAAGCACTTTGAACACGAACAGAAAGAAAATAGAAGGCGACGGCTTACGGTAGGATGCTGTGAATATGAGAGGTCACATTTAATGAAATTTGTTTTCAAGCTGTTTCCTACTCCTCGGTTAATACATTTCCCGCACATCTATTCGTATCACTTACCTGCTGTACCTCTGTGGTAGCTGTCTTCGGGAAATGTTCTGCAGAAGCACAATAATAACATAAAGTCACTTTTCCAGGACTGTGACAAATCCTGCGTGGCAGCCAGCAGCTTGTACTATTGTGTTTCACATTAAAACGAATCTATTGATATTCAATGGGTATCAGTGTTTTGAGTCCCTGTGGACTTTCTGGCTTAAATATTTATTCAATAAGTTTGGGAACACAACCGTACCTGTCACTTTTCAATCTTTCCTTTCCTTTTGTGAACATTCACTTCGCCCACACACACTTCATTCATTCGTTTAATTCCCCTTGTCTGTTCCATAACTTAATATGATTGTGTCCCTGGTCTCTATTGTGTTAAATAATTTTGGTTTCTTCTACCCGCTCTACCTGTTTCTGTTTGTAGTCTTCAGTTCCTATCTCGATTTGATGAACTTTATATTTATGTGATATTTATTATGTTTTTTTTTCTCTAAAGTTTTTCTATAGTTGGCATATTTTCATCTTTTTAATTTGTCATTTGGGACTAGATAAAGCTAAGCTATGGTAAACACTTATCTCCCTCTTTTTGTTAATGTAAATGCAGGAACTGGTTTTCTAAGACAAACAGTGCTAACTTTAAGAGAAAACAATATAATGACGTAAGTGCAGGAACTTGAGGTAAATATGGGCTCAGTGCCTTACCTTTAATTGAATCCTTCCTTCTTCTCCAGACAAAAACTTGTGCCACAGCAGCACCTTTTATTTATTGTCCTTCATCCTGAATTATTACGGGGTGGAAGAAAGGGAGCCATTAATTAGACAGGGATATAAGATGTCTCAATGCCAACAATTTGTCTTGTAAGTGATTACTTAGAGAAAAGCTTTTTCTTTGATAGGTGGCTGAAAGCCACAGAGTTCCCGGGAAGCTGTACAGGAATGAAGATAAAGAGCACGGTATCCTTCAAAAATACGCAAATCCAGATTGGTGTAGTGACATCGGTCACCTGTATATGGCCAAGAAAAATTCTGATGCGATGATCACATTAAACGAACAACCACAAATCACATCCAGTGGGAGTATAAACACGGTTGGATCACATTTCATGTCTCAGAAAGATCCCGCCATAAAGATGGATTACAGTAGCAAAGTCTATCCAGAAGCAGGCCTCAATACCTAGCAGATGTTTTGATGTATCACCAATCTGATAAAAACTGTTTAAATTTAATGTTCAACTTTTCTTCTTGCAACTTATGATGCTACTAGCAGAAACGTCAGAGGTGTGGTCCTCAAATCAATGGGAGATTGTCTTAGACCAAAGTGCCCATCGGTAGTTAAACCAGTTAAACGTATGAGCCAATCGTGTTGTTGCACTGAAGCACTGCTAATGCAAAGATGTAGATAAGTGTACTCTTGCTTATCTTGACTTACCGTGGTCATTGTGTGCATTGCCATAGCAGTTTTTCAGTGCCTTGATGGGATGAACCAGATATGTTGATAAAACAAGTCTCACCACTCTGCAGCCATATTTTTAACATCTAGGTGCAGTTTTTTTGGCAGCTTTAAGGCTCCTATATTAAATAAAATAGGAGAGATCAAGATATTTAATTTCAAAGGTCAGTTGGACACAAAGTGCGTGTGTCTGATAATCTGACAACAAATGCTTTAAAAGTTGTTGACTTATATTCTGTTATATTAGAACTACATGACAGCTTAATTTACAGCTCGGTGACAGCCGATACGATCGGTGCTTTTCCCATCAGAGCACTAACTCAAGGTATAGATACGGTTAGTGAAAAGGAATCATAAGTAGACTTGCCTACAACTTTACTGTGCTTAAACTGTTAAAGCTATGCAATATGTGTTAGTGCAAGACTGATTGGCTCAATATGTTCCCCAGTTCAATTGTTAAGTGGCTCTTCGGGGCAGGTCGGCCACCATCTTTAATTTAAGAAATTCTCCTATAGCTTTCTATTCAGGATTCTTCGAGTGTATCACTCCCTTATAATGTCTCTGGCAGTAAGCTTTCTCATACTCCTTAATTAGAGCAGCCTAACCATTCTGAGAACAGACTGAGATCAGCTGCTTTCACACTTAAGCTGTTAAAATCTGTGAGTAGAACATGTGAGGTAGCTTGATGCACATCCAGTCATTAATGTTAAAAAAAACAAGTACCATGGAAAAAGCTTTTTGATAAAGTTCTTGCTCATAAAAATAGAGACAAGGATAAATAGAAACAGTCAGTTTTAGACACACATATATACACTTATGGAAAATTTATATCATAGAAGCTAATATTGCTTCTTTGCAGAATTTTTTGACCACTCGTCCATGAAAAATTCCTTAACTTGGAAGATGTTTGGGGGGTTTTCCTGTATGCACTGCCCATATTTAAATCCCCCCCACAATGTTTCAATGGGATTCACCTCTGGGCTTTGACTATTCCATTCTAAACCCTTTCCTGAGTTATTCCTTGGTGGATTTGCTAGTGTGCTTTAGATCATTATCCCGTTAAAAGGTCCGATTCAACTTTAGCTCCCAGATAGATGGGCTTACATTATCTTCAGGCACTCTTTGATATGATGCAGAATTCACAGTTGAATCAATGACTGCAAGTCTCCAAGGAAGCAGAGAATCCTTAAACCATCACATCATCGATCTCATGGGTAGCATGGGATTCGTCTCTTGAAGACTATTTGGTACAAGTGACCAGCTTTTTTATTTTATTCATTTTCATGCAATATACGTTTTCATATAATCGTATATTTCGGTGCAACGTATTATATGCAACCACTGAAAAATCCTGGGCAATTATTAGTATTTTAACTTTAAAATTCATGTGTAACGTTGCCAACTGGGAAGTGGTTTCAGTAGCTGCAACACACAAGATCATAATCACTGATTGATTGATTGAAGATATTGTTGGTTTTTAAAAACACTTTAATGTTATTGTAAGTATTATTTCTCAAGTTAACATATCATTACCCCAAATTAAGGAAATTAGGGGTTAAATTGAAATGTTTTAAAAATCATTTCCCTGTCCTCTTTATCACCGGGACTCTTGAGAACAACCTGTCAACAATTGTGAATAGAACATGAGTCTATTTTTAAGAGAAGCACTATCTATAAATTATTCCACATGTTGTTACATGTTGAAATAAGCTGCAGAGTTAAGGCAACAGGCCTTTTGGATTGACTTTACACATGCATGTTATGTATTTGTCTGACAGCTAATCCCAGGTTGATGAGGCAGGCATTTAATTAGATACGCAAAAGCAAAGCATAAACGAATGAATGATGATAATAAATAATAAGATTAATTAAATGGTATGATTTCAGATTCTGTTATACAGTAATATCAAATGGCAACACTTTGGTACAAAGTCATAAATACTTTTAATAATTTCTATTTAACTGAAACAAGTGAAGTGCTCACTGCTCTATTAGGCTGTGTGGTAAAACCTGCTTCCATATAAATCAAACTTTCTTTAAGTTCTCTGCCTGATTATAGCTATTTGTAACAGTGCTGATAGCTGAAAGACATCCATCTCCTTTCTAAATGCCTCCTCAGTGAGATATCCAGTGGGAACAAATGCAGGATTTCTTTGAAATCTCTGTTTTGAACATTGCAGCAGGACAATGACTGGGCTACAGTTTCTGTTTGCACTTTAATCTGGATGTGACATTAAAGAAAAACGACGGGTGTTTGCTGCCATTTATACCATACATCTGAGTCTGTGACTTCATTTCTGTGATCATGTCTAAAGCCCTCTCTGTGCTTGAAATCGGCTTTTCAGTAATGATTAGAACACGGGCATGGCAGCAGAGCGGGGAGGTTATGAGCACGCTAATCCATTCATAAACATTGCTTCCTCACACAGGCAGTGCAGTAGACAATATTGAGAAGAAATGCAGAGTTGGTCGTGTGCTTGTGCTTATACTTGAAACTTGCCAAGATTTTCCTTAAGCAGCCGAAAGGTGCTTGATTTTTTTTTTCACCAAATCCTAAGTAGTGATATTAAAAAGTTTTGCAACAAGATGAGATTATTATTAGTGCTCTTCATGTACCATATGTCCCTCTGTCATTGTGAGATGCCTGACGGTTCATTCTTCTCTATCCCTGTCTCTCACTCGCTCTCATTTTCCTTCTGCTTGCTGTGTTGCTATCAGCAGCAAGTCAGAAATGTTCCTGTTATTGATGCACACCAATGCACAGCCTCTGACAGGAGCAGACAGCATGAAAAGAGAAGCTTCTGAAATAAATACATATGTAATGAGGGAAAAAGGGGCCGCCAAATGGCTTGCCAATTTGTGTTTGTCAAAGGCTGAAAATGGGGTTACACTGACATATAGATCTATAATAGAACCACTTCTTAAGTCATTTGGAGGGGTCTACTCATGGCGTCACACCTTCCCCAACAGCACAATCTTTTTAGAGAGGCACTAGATTAGCGAACTGTCCAATTTTTGTCATTACAGAAAATTGTTTTGTCCAAAGGAGACTTGAAGTCACTTTGGCTGTCTTCATGGGGAAAATCACACACCATTTCTCCAAAGGCAAAAATTGCAACCTGGAGCTGCCAAGCTCTGTATTTCAACAGCAATTTCTGTAATATAGAAAAGTATAGCAGCTGCACTCACACTAAGTTACTAAATTCACAAGATTTTCAGGTGGATTTCAGTGTTGTACAGCCACACAAGTCTACACATGGAGATCTTTTTGTCTCAGTAGATCTTGGTCGCGGCGTAGCTAAAGCCACTAACAACCAACAAGCCACATTTAACTGAAGCAAGGCTGTGAAGAAGAGTGGGCTAAAATTCCTCCACAGTGATGCAAGAGGTCATACAGAATGAAGTCATACAGAAAATGATTACTTCAGGTTCCTGCTGGTAAAGGTGCTTCTATAAGCTACTACATCATGGGATGTACTAAGATCTTCAGGCACTGCTTCTGCATTTTGGTTTAGTTTTTGCTAAACAAATAATAACACACTGTAATATATCACGTGCTGGTTTTAATTAAATAATTTTATAACCTGATGAGGACCATGTGATTTTTTTTTATGATGTCCTGATATGTAAAACTTTGGGATTGTCGCTTTTATTAAGACTGTAAACCTCTTAGACAAACATTGAAAAGAAATGATTACCAAGCAGGAAAAAAAAAAGCTTTAATTACATTACATTGATTACATTATATATAGGGGTTTCTTTCAGTGTTGCTTTTTATTATTATTAGAATTTGCTCCTTTTGCAGAACATTACTGTTTTGGGTGTTCTTCTCAGGTGTTGCATTTGTATTCATAGCATCTTCTATGAGTTATGCACAATGCACAGGACTGTTATTTAAGTCAGACTGAGTCAGTGTTTGTCAGATGAAGACTAAGACGACTGTGCTTGTCTTTTTCTTCTGACAACTTGCTTAGACAAAAAACTTCAGTATCAATACTATTTTGAGGGTTTTTGCTACTCTTTGGTGAAATTTAGTTTGAATTCAGGGCCAGAAAGACTTTTAAGGAAAATTGGGAAATGGAAAATCAAAACAAGACTAGCTGAGCGGTATAAATCCCTTTTAATAACTGTGTCATTAATACAGTTTACAGGCTATATCCACAAATGCAAAAAAACTCTTTACCATATAGAGAAAAAAAATATTTATACATTAGGAAACCTTATCTGGTCCAGAGCTCATCAAAATTTTAATTTTTAGCTCATCCATAAAAGCGCCAATCAGTTTATGCCATTGAAAAGTTTCTGCCTGTTGCTATCTTTTGCTCCACATTTCATAAGGAGCTCTACTCCTTCAGCAGTTTTGGTCAAAATGTAATCAGATTTGCATGCAATGGTCACCCAATGGGTTTTTGCCCAACAACCACCTGCTTGTTATCATCGCACAGTTTAAAAGCCAGCAGACATAACTCCATGGCGGGTGCATTAGTGCAGCGTTGTTCCATCTGGGCAAGCAAGTCAATCAGTGCTTTACCAGTGAAATATAAAAATAGAAATCAATTAAAACATATCAAAGTAAAGCAGTCTGACCTTACATCTAGGTCCCTGTTCTGTGAGAAAGCGTCTCTCATGCATGTTTGCATCCATCCTTTACATTATATCCAACTTGTGGCCACAGTTGGCTATTGTCTCTGTAAGCAGAATTATCTCTGCTTGATTAAGGATCCTGAAATCTGCACGTTCCTGTCTGCAGCCTGTTAACAATGCATTGAGCGTGTTGAGCTGACAGCTTTTTTTTCTAGTTGTTTTAGGAGTATTTAGAAACAGTGTGTGTGGTTTTTGACAGAACACTGATGAAAGATTAGTGTACTAAGCAAGGAAGAAATTCATTATGTGGACAGGTACTCATTTTACAGCTGCCATCAGGAGTATCTGTAATGATTGATTGATTGGTTGATAAACTAATCCACACAGCCAATTTGTTGGAGCCAGAAAAAATTAAACTGAGTCATAGGGGATTAATAACTTATTTCACTCAATGATATGTACATTTATTTATAACTTTTGTGTAATGTGTTTCTTTTCTAGATCTTTTGTTGCATTGTGAACTTAAAAAAATGACAAATTGATTTTTTTTTTTTTTTTTTGTTAAAAACCCCTAACTTTTTAGGAGGCAGGGTTTTAATATACCCCTTCAAATCACCCATGAAAAAACTTCTTACAGTAAATTAGCTTTCACTAACTAACTAATCTTTTATATACTCATATCATTCCACAAGTTTTATACAGTATTTTTAACAAGGTGGACATGGTTATTTTTAACAAAATAAGCGCCTCCACGTCTTTGAAAGAGTTGCTCACGGCAGCTTTCCTGAGCTTTATGGGAACCATCCGAGGCTGTCTCCCACACAGGGAGGGAGGTCATCACAAGCATACTAAAGTCTTAAACAGCTGTGATAGAAGTCATGCTCTGATGTCAAATATCTGCAGTGTAAACCAAGAAATCTAAAGTATAGACAGAAGTTTCAGCAAACACAGCTGTTTTTTCAGCACAGCACTGCTCACGCTCGGGATGGAGGATAAAAATAAATAAGTATCTAAAAGGAGCTGTTAGAGCTGGTATATTTTAAAGGTTTTTCCTTTTTTCTAAAACTATGTTATGTCAGCTGTCAGAAAGGAAAAGGGGAAAAAATCTAGCCGTAGAGCTCTTTCAGTGACAAAGAAAAATAAATGAGTAAATGTGATGATTCATATTTGCGCACGCTGGCTACAGTGGCGATTTGAGAGCTCCCACTGACGCACATGATTGTTTCTGTGAAATCGGTCAGATAAATCAACAACATGAAACTTGAAAGTTTTGTTTCCCTGTGGTAAACATCCATTTTCTCTCTGGTAGGGAAGTATGTA
>VUQR01019304.1:0-14553 GCA_015108515.1 Hemichromis elongatus
ATGACGCCTGTAGCAACAGTAGCTTCATAGTGAGAGTCCGCTGCTCTCGCCGGGCTCTAGTAATCCTTTACCTCCCAGTTTGCTATCGAGCTGGTGGGAACAGGCGCCTCCGAAACCGTAAAAGCATTTTTGTAAATATGTGATATCTTGATAAACCGAGCAGATATTTGAAGTTTACACCGCTACATTCTCGCCTGAAAATAACTTAAAAGTTTATTTTGTGACCCAGAAAGAGTAATAAGAGTAATATTTAGAAGTTTTTAGCTGCACTCCTCCGCCATTGCCATGTTTGCATTTTGGACGAAATGCATTCTGGGATATTTAGCTGTACCAAGTCCGCACAAGTCACCACCGATGCATGCTCGATAAAACGGGCGGAGCGAGAACATATCCGGGAATTTTTCGCGGTCTCGGCTTGATGCGTACTTTGAATTGGAACAGTACTTGGTCTCCGGCTGATGACGTATCACGAGTACACGAGAACGCAAGTACGCACAAGTACGCATATTGAGACAGGGCCCTGGTCTTAGAGCTGGGACCAGAAGCCTGCTCAGGGCGCCACCTCACCAGTTTCAGTCAGCAGACGTTTGAATGGACTTTGGTTCAGATTTGGATTAAATGAAAAGACTTCCTACACAGAAACGTCAGATTTAATTCAAATTACTCTCACTCGTCTTCACCGACTCCGCCCCTGTCACTTTATTAGGTACAGCAGTCCGTGTTGGCTACCACTGACTTAAACCTCACCTGACTGGTTTAAACCTGGCAACTTGAAGGTTCATTGATCTGTTCACACGTCAGTGAGTGAAGTGTGCCTAATAAAGTGTCAGCTCGCCGCCTACAGAATCAGGTGAGTGCAGGTTACCTGTTTCCCCCGGTGGCCCTCAACTTAATGTGCAGCGCCGTGATGCCGAGCTCTTTGCAGCGCTGAGCGACGTCCTGAGCCGCCAACATGGCAGCGTACGGAGAAGACTCATCTCTGTCCGCCTTCACCTTCATCCCGCCGGTCACGCGGCAGATAGTTTCCCTGAGAAAAAACGCACACACCGTTAGCACCAATCAAAGAGTAGATTTGATTTTGGCGAGCAGACAGCCGGGGGAGGACCTACTTTCCAGAGAGGTCGGTAACGTGGACGAAGGTGTCGTTGAAGGAGGCGAAGATGTGGCAGACGCCGAAGACGTTCTCGCCCTCGGCCACCTGAGGACCCAGGCTGATCACCTGCTCCTCCTTCTTCTCCTTCCCTTTACGAGGAGCCATCTTCTGCTGAGGAGGAGGAAGAGGAGTCAGACACATGCAGCGTGATGAGGTCACAGCGAGCGTGCCACCGCACCACAGCCACTGGGAACCAATCAAAGCCGACTATTCCACAAATGCCAAGCCAATCAGATGGACAGCTGCAGCATCACCAACACAGCGAGACGTTCCCTGAAACCCACTTCCTATTTGTATCTGACCTCTGACCTTTTTATGAGTTAAACAGGAAGTCGAGACACCTCGAAAACAAAGAAAAAACATAAAAGGGCCAATCACAGACGTCATCCTCCAACTATGAAAACTCTCCTGATTGGACAAATTTTCAAACACCAGCCAATGATCTCGTCTCAACACTAATCAATACATGATTGATAATCAGCTCTGAACCTAAACAGCAACCTCAGTCTGAGAACCTCTGATCAGGCCCGCCTCAGACTCAGGAGCTACTCTGACCCGGGACAGCCTGGAACGCGCCCGCTGACTGATAACGGAACCACCGCGCGGTCACGTGGTGTCACAGACCCGGTCCATCCCGGTCCGGGTTGACGAGGTTCTGACCGTGCCTGCAGACGCAGACCCGAGTGTTTGCTGTGACCGTTTACATTATAAATAAAGTTTGAAACTAAAGCAGCAGCGCGGAGGCTACAAGCTACCGTTAGCCTGTTAGCTCCGAGCAGCCGGCGGGACCTCGCGGAGCGGATTTCTACCTGCTGCTTCACCTCAAACTGCACCCGCTCCTTCAGCACACCTGTGCGACACACACCTGGCCCTAACGTTACTTTTTTTCCCTCTGAGCAGGCTTCGCGCGGAGCTAAGATGGCGGCTGGTCGCGGACCTCCACACAGCACAAAACATGAAAAATCCGCCAATAACCTTCAGCCAGGAAACCGATACAGCAGCCAACAGACGCGGGAACAGACGCAGAGTCAGCACCGACCAGGCAGAGCGGCGGATGGTCACCTGCAGCAAAGATTATAGAGGATATAAACCGGGAGCGGACTCACCTGTGTGCGTCTCTTTACTGAGCAGAAACAAGAAAGGAAGGAGGTTCCGCTTCCGGCGCGCTAAGATGACGAGTTCCGGCGGGAAACCGAAGGCGAGCTGCTGCCGCCACGTGGAGAGTTTATTATATTATATTATATTATATTATATTATATTATATTATATTATATTATATTATTGATTTATGTTTAATTTAGTTTCAGTAGCCAATCACCTTCACTCTCACAGCTGACTGATATTGCTTGCAGTATCTAAATGTTGACTTGATTTAATAAATGATAAATATTCAGGTCTCATAGCTCGTAAACATCAGCTGTTGCACATTTTTGACATGAGTTTGGGTAAAGTAAGTGTAGGTGTAAAGGAAACCAGGCATTTCTGATAAAACAAGCTTTCATTTGAACTCATTAAATCAACAAGTGTTGATTCAATCATTCATGAATAACAACACTGATATTAAAACAACTTGAATTAAATAATTATTAGAACATTTTCATAACATTTGCATGTTCTGTTTTCCAAAGGACAGATTCTTAGAGACAGTCTTTACAGAAGGATCTGTCGTTAGCATAGATCCAAGGATGTAAAGGATGGGGGGCCCTGAGTTTGGCTGAGGGATTCTGGGGTCTGCTGAAAGGTGAAGTACGTGTCAGGGGCCTCTCAGTTGTCTTGCTGGGAGGATGTGTTTGTTTAAGCAGAATATCGATCGGTGGCGGCGTTGTCCATGCTGGAGAAAGAAGCAGAAAACTGAGAAAAACTCAGACGTTGGTAGCTTTTGTCCTCCATCAGCCTGCTCCACCGTCCTCCCATCTTTGTATCCGTGGTGCTTCAGGCCTCGTCTGCAGGCTGAGGAGCACGAGTGGTGTGTGGACACTTTTTCTCCTTATCAAGTTGATAAAGTCCAGCTTGTACAGGTGGCTCCTGTGCCCATGTGGGGTCATGCATCATCCTCAGGTAATGACTGAAGGAACAACCGCCATGTTAACACGGCCATTCTCTGAGACACGAAGAAGAACATTCTCACTGTTGGAGCCAATCACATCACAGTCGCTTCACTTTACACTTAATCATAGTTTGACTGAAAACACCTTCTGCAGTGAAGGCTGTCAGCCAGGAGGTAGTTTGACCTTTCCCACCAAACGCTCCAAGCACCTTGGTTTAGGTCTCATCACAGCTCCACACATGGGAAGGTGTGCCCTGGAGGCCCTGAGCGGGCAGCACGGACACACCACCTGTGTGTGTGCGCTAAACAAATTAAATGTTTGCTGTCTGCTGGAAACGATCACCATATGAAGTGTTGATCAGTTTTTAAAATTAATTTATATTTTTACCTTTTGTTTTTATCATTTTCAGGACAGCTTTGTCTGCCACACCACCTCTCAGCTCTTTCTCCCAGGCTGGAGGTGAAGCATTGCCCCGCCCACTACAGCAACTATAGACCAATCAAATCATTGTTTGTTTTTTTAAGTACAGTTCTACTACAATGAGAAATCCTTTGCAGCCATTGGTTGTAAAAACTTACAGAGCTAGGAGGCTCATATAAGGTCTTCCTGCTTCTTCTTCTCCTACAGAAACTCTGTGTGACGTAAGCTCCTCCTCCTTCCTGTTCAGTTTTTATTGATCGGTTATTAAAACCTGATCATTGGTTAATCTGAGTGTCTGAGCTGTAGCTGTGATGAACACCTGAGCATAAACATGGTGTTTACTCCCTGAAAGTCGACGCGTTTACACTCACTTTATAAACTAGAAGCACATTTATTTGTTAGTTATTGTCTCTGTTGTGGCTTTATTAGTTTCAGTGAAGAGCGACATGCAGCAAAGGTCCGCGGGTCGGAGTCGGACCCGTGAGGTGAACCGGATCCCAGTTGAAGCTTTTCATCATTTATTCACACAATATTATTTATATTAGAATGAAGCATCTTCAATATTTAACTGTAACTTCAGATTCACACACGTGATGACGAAACAGCTGAAACATGAAGAATGATGAAGAAACGTTGAGACGTAACGAACGCTGCAGAGGTTTCATGTCCTGCTGTTTTCAGGGGACCAAGTTAAACCGAACACATCCCCTAAAATATGAATCAGAGTTTTACAGTAACAATGAAGTAAAATCAGAAAAGTCCTGCTGTTTGAAATGACAGCAAACCTCTCCGGTGTACGGCAGGGATGAGCTGATTTATGCTTTATTTATGGGACAATAAAACAATAAAAAGAAGAAAATGTTTGTTTGTCCATCAGACGAATCGTGTTTGAAGATTTCTGAATAAAAATGTTTTCGTTGTTGTGGATGCTGAAAGTGAGAACAGACCAATGAGAGCGAAGCGTGTGACCACCTCAGTTTATTTACAGAAACACTTTGAACACGATGCAGAAGAAAAAGTCCAAACACACTCTCGCCCTCACACAGTTACACACGAGCATGCAGCATAGTCCAGTTACTACAGTACACAACAATATTCATAGAGCGAGCTGACGGATGTGGCGGCGCGCCAACACGGTGAGCGATGGAGGAGGAGGAGCTTCAGACCAAACCTTCGGCAGCACGCGACGACGGGCCGAGAAAACTCGGATACAGAGACTCGTTTGTTGTTTTCATTTATAATTGATTTAATTATGCAAAACATCTGCAGTTTGGTTTGAAACTGAAGTTCCAGTCAAATGTTTTTGATCCATGAAATCAAAACTGGACAAAACATTTAACGTTTTATTTCAAACTGAAGCTAATTAAATGTCAAATAAGGACGAATAAGGTGAGAGAGTGGCTGGCACGCCACGTCTTCAGTCAGACTTCAGTCAGGAAGTGTTTTAAGAGGAATCAGCTGATTGGTTCCTCTCAGACTCTCGTCCAAAGCATCTGAAACTGTTAATTATTATTAATCATGTAAAACCTTCATTATTTCCATGAAAATATCTCATTATGAAAGCTCGACAGGTGAATGCATCGCGCCTTCCTGCTGGATTCACATAGGAGTCTGTAACCACGGCAACCAAAGGTTGCTAAGGAACAATGAGCATTCTCCGGCCGGTCGCCGAGAGGTAGCTGCAGGTTGACGGGAGTTCCCAGTTAAATATGATGACGTGGAGTTCCTGTAACCTGCAGGTTGTGAAACAGACAGGAAATGGATCCAATACACCTTCAAAATAAAAGTTGCTTCTTTTGAAATATTTTGTTTGTGGCAGTAAAGCACAGCTTTTACTTTGAACGCAAACAGCCTTAGTTTCCGAGTCCTGTCGCACTTTTTTAGGTTTCACTGCTGCTTGGCGACCTGCAGGGCAGGGACGCTCATTTTTGCCAGGCGGTCCGTTGCTGGGGGACTGAGGCCTGAAGCTTGTTAGGCTCTTCACTCTTCAGCCTAAATGATGCTTCAGTAAGTTCCCTGTATGATGGTTTAGTTCTCCGAGCTCTTCACAGTCCATTCTGGATTTTTAGTGCGCCCTCTGCTCTTTACTGGATTCTATATGTTAAATAAAGAGCTTTTAAGCTTAAATCAGCCTTCAGCAGCAGAGACGACTGTGAGCACACTCGTGGTTTGGTTTGTTTCGCAGTGTCTCAGCACGCGGTGTGGATGGGCTCTCATCACGCTTCATGACTGGTCTATAAAACTGCACCCAGCTCAAACCTGTCCTCCTCTGAGTCATTAGGTTGATTGTTACAATGTTTAATGGGAAATGCTGCCTGTTAGTATCATTAGCTTTACTGTTACCAATACCTGTTAGCCCCAAGCTAACATGCTAGCTGATTCAAACCCTAGCTTGTAGCTAGAGGAGCTAAGTGTGGCTAAGAGTCTCCCAGGTGTCTGAAGCGACCTCTTCCTCCATATTGATGAGAAAAGCTTCCTGTTCTTTCCGGTGAGGCTTCCAGACAGGAACTTCTGACCTGTGAGAGTCTTTAGCATCCGACCAGAGGATGTTCAGCTGAAGAATCAGAAGGTCCCTGCTTTGGATTGGGTCATTCAGATAAACATGGAGAGGCCACGCCCACTGAGCATACAGTAAAAACACAGGAGAAACATCATAGCAGTGTTCCTATAATAACATGTGAAATCTACTCTAAGATGAATTTTTCAGTTTCAAGCATAAACACCAAAAGAGTTCTAAAAAAATGACATCTCAGATATTTGTGGGGACGTTTGTGCGTCCCCGAGTTTTTTCACCACTAATAAATACTTTCAAGTGTCGTCAAAGGTCAAAGTGGAGGTGCTGCTTTTAGAAAACACAGACTAGTCTATTGTAGAAAACAGCCATTCACGCCGGAGGTGCCATTCAGAGTCCCCACGGTGGCCACGCTAAGTTTGGTGAGGAGGCTGAAGGACATGGAAAGGTTTTTATCTCCAAAACTGAAATCTGTATAAAATCAAACGCAGCGTCAGAGCAGCTTAAATACGTTTTCATAACGTTTCTGCTCTTTTTGTGTTTTCATTCAGCTAGTTGGAGTTAAATGCCACCTTTGACCTGCGGATACATCTGCCCACTGTTAGCCCTGATAGCAGCACACCTGTGCAGCTCCAGCTTTGCCTTGTTGTCTTTTCAGATAAATCTCAGATCTTTTAAACACGATGATGGTCTGGTCATTTTCCCAGACACTTCTAGCAGCGAATGGGACACAGTATGACAACAGGTGCAGGGCTCCGCCTTCAGCATGGCTCTGCCCATTGCCTGATGCCCGACCCTTGACTCAGTATTCAGCCTCCTCAGCTCCGAGCGTTTCCGAGGCGGGATGCCGAATGGCACAGAGATGTCAGTAAATTAAAGGGCAGCAGTTCTGTGGCAAACACATTCAGCAGCGGCTGAGGGAACTCAACACCCAACAAAATAATAAAGCTAATAGTGCACAATGTATTCTCTACAGGGGGACTCGCACAACGCTAGCACTGGAAGTCTGACCCGAACATTAAAAAGCTTGTAAATATACAAATGCAGTATATCGAGAATAATAATCCTAATCATGTCATCGTCATAATAAGAATCTGATTGTACAAAGTTCTACATTCTCCCAACGGTAAAAAGCTGCTTAAAGCCTCTGAGACAAACACAACAGCTCAAAAATTGTAGAATATCAAAGGTGGCACCGCCAGCATTTTGTTAGCTCGCGGCTAGCAGACACCATTGCTCCAGGTGAGGAATGCTAAGAAAGCTAACGAGTCCGAGTCAAGTCACCGGAGAGCGGGAATGTGGCCCGACAGCAGCAAACGTCAAAACGCCACGGAGGCTGAAGCCGAAACACAAAACACAAAAGTCAGTTCCAGCATGCAGAAAATTACAAATCTGTACAGAAACACTGAAGAGGAAGAAACACAAGCCCTCCCTGCAGAACTCCAGCCAAACATCCAACCGTTTTACACCACCGCAAAGAAAATCCACCAACCACGGCGCCGACTCGGAGAGTCTGAGCCTGCAGGTCGATAACTAAAGTCACGATCCAAGATGCAGGTATAATTTAAGCTATTAAGTGAATCTACAATTAAGGCTTTTAAATAACAACGACAGGAAGAAAAGAACCACATGGAGATATGAGGTTTCACACAGCTCCCACACCACCGACAGACCAACAGGGGGCAGTAAGAGTTCCTGCTGTATGGAGGCCCAGAAGAGCCAAAAAGTTTACTCATTTACTTGCAGAAGTGCTGCAGCACTCTATATGGCAGTATATATGGGTGGTACAGATGTTTCACCATCAGTCTGAGCCTCACTTTTTCTCAGTTTTACTGGTTTGTGATTGGCTGGAGCTTAGCGACACATCGGTGCTGATGGCAGTCACTAAAGGTTCCATAGGTTGGCGTCGTGTTCGTTAGCTGAATCAAATCAAACGTCTGTAGTCTGTATGTTTGTGTTTATGTACATTAATTATTGCTTAAAATACCACCAACCCTGCCAATAACTGTATGAGGATGTTTTGCTGGTTCACAGCGTGATGCGTTATTTCTGCTGCTATCTAACTGGGTAGTGATATTTGTCACTTCTGGGACTCCGTACCTTCCTGTAAACACTGGAGGACTCATGATGATTCTGATTTGCTGTCTGAGCATCGAGGAGGTTTAAAATGTGTAAAAAAAACCCATGAAGAGTCAGATTGTTCATGTCTGTGTGTTATTTAGAGGAGACGTTCGTTTTTCCTTTCCTGGTTTCTTTTTTCCTTGTTTTTAATCCCTTGATTCCTGCCTTCCTTCCCTATTTCCTTGTTCCCTCACAGATAAGTGGAAGGTTCTACTGAAACGGTTTGTAAACTGGGTGTGAACAATAAAGTTTTCTCTGCTAATGAAGCTCTGAGTGGAGAGCAGGCAGGTAGATATACGCCTCATTAAGGCCTTCCTCGTTAGGACATGTGGTGGCGGTGGGGGGGGGGGCTGATCTGAGCAGAGGTGTGGCTGTTCATGGAAGATCACAGGTCAGAGGGTGGCGGAAGCTTCTGGAGCTCTCCAAGCCCGATGGAAGCAGATGAGTGTTCCTGTGCGGCGAGCACAGTTTAAATAAAGTTTCTCTGTTAGACGACGTCATCCCGAAGGCCACGAGCTGCTTTAGCCGCTAAGCAGTTTAGTAAGACAACATAAAAACAACCCATGAATGAGCTCTGGGCATTGGCGGCAGGTCACCCGAGGGTTTAGTTGAATAACTGGGCTCAAACATGTTTATAACATGCTAGTTTAGGAGCTGTGCCATTGTTACACGTGTAAAAAGGGCAAATAAGGTAAACAAAAGGTTTACAGTTAAAAAAAAACATAAAACAAAGAAAAGGGGGAATGAGACGCTTTTTAAAATTAACAATTAGAATAATTAGAAGAGTTTTATTTGTTTTTCTGTTGTACGGGAAGAAGAAAAAACTTTACTGTTTTATATACTTTTTACTGTATTTGCAGAGAATTGGTCTGTTTGCTGTTCTCAATCTGGCTCAGCTCAAGTCTCAGTCACGAGTTAATTTATCTAAATAATCTGTAGAGACCAAAGCAGCTCTTGATCGTGATATTATATCACATTATATCTATATAATATATGTTTTTGTTCCTGTATGCAAATAACTGTAGTTTCAGGAAATCTTGTATCTCACAAACGTCTAAAGGTGGTGCTCGTACTTCCTGTGTTTAATATCTGAGTCTAAAGGTAACCAACACGCGTGAACGCTAACACTATAAAAGCTAAGTCTGTGCAGCCAACGGGTCAGTAGATCAGTAAAAAACGTGACAAGGAGCAAATATGAAAGGTGGGGACTTTTTCTACGTCTACACTCAATCAGCTACAACACGTCATGTAGATGGAGGCAAAACTGAGGCTGTTTGGGTGGAGCCATGCTAACAGTTTCCCCCTGCTTCCAGTGTTTGTGATAAACTAGGCTAACCACATGCTGGGTGAAGCTAACACAGTAGTGACATGTTCTGTCCACAGGGGGAGCTGTGGTGTGCAGGTGTTGGTCCTGTTAAACACCCGGAAGGTTCGAACCTCCTGAACTCGAACAAACTGGAGATACAAGGTTTCCAAACATTATTACAATCTTATTGGCTGATCACAAGGGAGGCGTGGCTGAAGCAAAGTCCAAACAAGCTGAGAAGAGGAAGCTGATTGGTTGGTTGGTTGGTAATGCAGTTCACTTGTTTGAGCGAAGCTTTCTGGCCCCGTCGTCTTCTCTCCAAATTCCTCAAACAAAATCCTGAATGGTTGGTGTCAGAGGCCCGGACTGCTGTCAATCAAACTGCTGTCACGGCGACGGTGGCCCCACCAAAGATCCGCTCTCTCTGAAGTTAGCTGGAGAGGAAACCAAACATGTTTGTGAGCGATGACTGAATCAACAATGTCTGTAAATACAGATTTTTTATCTTCCTGAACAGTGAAGAGTCCACGATAACAGCACTCGTTTTACCTGCGACAGGTTATAACAGTCACACAGTGACCCGCTCACAGGTGACCAGCAGCTCCCCCACCCTGAGATCAACGCTATAGTTAATCAGTCAAATCTGCTGATCTGAAGACAGCAGCAGATGTAATCAGCTGACTGAATCAGTAAAAACACGTGTAAAGGAACACTCGGACGTGTCAGGAACTCAGACACCCTGAATCAAATCAAATCAAAGTGAGCGACGATGCACGTCTGACACCATCGGGGCTCCGTTCATCGTGGAGCTCCGGGACAGTCTGAGCTGAGATCTGTTTGGTATCGTTGTGCACCAGGAGGAACTCCGGACCCACAGCACCAGCATAGGGTCTGACAGTGGTCCAAGGATTTCATCCTCATACCTAAAGACAGCCAGGGTGTTGTTACCTGTACAGGTATGTGTGTCACACCCATGGATAGATCTCCTCAGACCATCACTGGCCCACCACCAGCCTGGTCATGCTCTACAGGCGGCATCTTCACAGCTTTTCCAGACCCTTTCACATCAGTCACATGTGCTCAGGGTGGACCTGCCAAGCCTGGTATTCTACGGCCAGTCCCAGTCAGGCTGTCTCAGGCAGTGAGCACAGGGCCTATTAGAGGATGCCGGGCCTTCAGGCCTTCTTAATGAAGTCTGATTGTTTGGTCAGAGATGTTCACACCAGCGGCCTGCTGGAGGTCATCCTGTAGCTCTGGAAATCCTCGTTCTGTCCTGATACCGGCCCTGCAGTCTCCTCCAAGTCCTCCAGACTGTGCTGGGAGACACACTAGCACGTATGGAAGTGCCATGCTGGAGGAGTCAGACTACCTGTGCTAGTTGATTTCATGAAAGTCAAAGCAGCTGAAACTGATTAACAGTCTCTCTGCTCGTCAACCAAACAGACGTTTAACTGATTAGCGGCCGTACTCTGAGCAGTGTGTTGTGGATGGTTTTTAAGGTTCAGCCTTGCTGAGCCTCTGTGCTGGTCTCCTGTCCTCAGCACACCGACTGTGGATCAGTACCTGGTGTCTCTGTGAAGTATCGACTGCACCATTTGGACGGTCTGCACGATCACGAGGGGTCTGCTGCTGAGATTTGATGCTCCATCAATAAAAGTTCCGTTTCTGTCTCGGGTAACAGCGGCAGGTTTGTTTGTTCCTGGGTTTTGTCCCTCAGGAACGACAGTCTGGCTCAGATTAAGTCTGTAAACACTACTTGGGGCTAAAATAAGCAGCTCCACCTCCACCCAGATTCATTTATCATCGACATGAAGCAGAGCGAAGGCGTGATGCAGAAACAGTTTAGCAGTGTTTCATATGAAGGATGAATCAGTGATCCAGCACCAACCACCTGTGTCATTGGTAAATGTGGTCAAAAGTGCCGAACGCCCCGTTACCGCTGCCCGTTGACCTGCTCTTACTTGCTCAGCGTAGAGGGGGAGCCTGAGCGGTGGAAGTGCACGATCTGCCACTTCCCGTCGCGGCGGTGCCACACCCTGGTCTCCTCTGATTGGGCGGTGCGAGGCGTCCCGTTGGAGTCGATGTACTGCGTCACTCTGACGTATGCGATGCAGGCGGCCTCGTCGCCCACCAGGTGGATGTGAGGGTTCAGGATGGTGGTGTGCACGGGTTTGCTGTTCTTGGACCACACTGCGGACACAGACAGGCAGGTGGACGCGGTCAGGTGATCTCTGAGAGGTTTTTAAAAAGTGACGTTTAACAGTAAGCGTGCTTCAGCTCACAGTTTTCAAAGTAAAAGCGGTGGAAGTCCAGGCCTTCGACCAGGTTCCCCAACGCCTCGGGCTCGAACGCCGTCACGGCCGGGTCGCACATTTTACTGCGGGGAGAGAATCCGTTTACTGAAATGAGTCAAAAACAGCCACGTGTGCCCACATGCACGCATGTGCACCACACACACATGCATCACATGCACTTGACCACATGATCCTGTCTGAGCTCTGAGTGTGTAAAGACCGCCCACTGATCAGGACGTCTTATTGGCTTGTTTCGTCTTATTGGTTTATTTCTGCCGGCACCCGCCTCAGAGAGGAGCGAGGGTCACCGTCAGCAGATGTTCCAGATGTTTCCATCAGAGCGGCTGCAGTAAAAGAATCACTGATATACCTGCACGCAGGTACGTTAAAGGTCGACTCCGCCCTGTGAGGCTCACTCGTGTCAAGGATTTCTGAACGCTTTGATGAGAAGTTTTATTCCAACAAACAAACAAACAAACACTGACTCCGCCCGAGCGTGCTCAGTGACGGTCACATACGTGTAGCTCTCAAAGTCTCCGTTGCTGATGGCCTCGATGAGCTGCTCAGTGACTTTGATGATGTCCTGTTTCCTCACTGACACACGCGCGCGCACACACACACACACACACACACACACAGGTCAGTGCTGGCTCAGCAGCGTCCCGGCTCACTCGTGTGTGTCTGTGCGTCCTCACCTCGGGTGTCTTCGTCCTCGATGGTGGTGTTTGTGCTCTCGGAAGATTCCTGCCGGAGGAAGAAGAGTCACTGTGGGAGGAGTCACGTCTAACCACACCCACCAGTTTCCTTCTTTTTCAGGTGCGTTTGTATGGTGATTACACTTTAAACCGAGACTCTTTCTATTGTCTCATTCTTCAGTGAGTGTTACAGTTTTTTCATCTCTAGTTTTATTTTCCTTTTTTTTTATTTCAGTGTGTTTTTACTGTGATGATTTCCTTCTTCCTGTGGTCAGACTGCATGCTGCTCTGATTGGTTTCCGAGCCTGAGGAGGGCGGGTCTTTATGTGTTATTAGCATTGACCCATTCACTCTGTGAAGGCCCCGGGCAGCCACTAAGCAGGTGCCCGGGGACAGTACCGTGCTCAGGGGTACCTCAGGGTAGCCGTTCAGTGGATTCGAACCCCCGACCTTCCGATCATGGGGCAACCACTCTACCTACTGAGCCTGGAGCTCCAGGGGTTCACACAGCAAACATTCCTGCAGGTTTCCAAAGCTCTACCAATGAAACTGTATTTCTGGTTATATGTAAACATGAAAACTTGACTTTAACCACGGAGACGTGATGTTCATCATCACTGTGTTCATGGTACCTGAGGACGCCTGCTGACCTGTGTTTGCAGGCACACACCTGGCAGTGACAGCACACAGCTGAACAGCAGCTGGCCTACGGCTGCTAATCTTTATGTGTCATCTGCATACAGTCAGCCTCACATCCACGTCTTTACTGAGCCTTTGTTTCAGTTTTATGTGCTTCTAATCTTTTTGTTTCTTATTGCATGAATTTTATTTATCTAGGATTTCGGATTTTTAATTCTTTTTTATTTTATGACTTAAATGTTTATTTTTTCATAATTTTTCCCAGCCAGCGTTTCAACATAACAACCATGGAGTCCATTTGTCAGTACAATGACAGAGATAGCAGCTCTGACCTCTGAGTGAACACGACACTCAGCTCTGTGGCACTCACTCATGTCAGACACCATAACACTAAACAATGATGACGATGATGAAGAGGGGGTTACCTTCACTCCATCGGCCTTCTTGTTGCTCCCGCTCTTTCCTCCTGAGCGAGGGATGAGAACAAAGAGAGAGAGAAGCAGCAGAGTCAGGAAGAAAGGAACAAAAGCAGCAAACAGGAGAGACGGCATCGTACCCAGGACCTCTGCCCGCGTGCCCTTCAGCCAGCGATCTGATCGCAGCACAGACTGAAGACGGTGGGTCACATGTCGCGGTAAAAATACTCAGACTTCCTGCTGCAGATTCAGGGAGTTCCTGGCATGACACATGGGTCGCTCAGTGAGCGCCGAGGCCAAATTTAGGACCAACTCGAGATAGTCGGAGAGCAGAAAGCGTGCACGCATTCCTGAGCGTGCACGCTGAACACGTGCGTCTGGAAACACGTCCTCGGCTCAGTTCCAGGGAGAAACCGCCAATCAGAGAGCTCAGAACAAGCAGCTCGGTATCACAACATGTGTTTGTTCTGCTCACATGACAAGAACATCAAATATACTGTTTACTTTACAGCAAGGACCAAACTCCATTCAAAAATCTGCTAATTTAACATCAGTCTGCATGTTGCTCAATATCCTGTCTCAGAGTGACGCTGAAAAACTAGTTCATGCATTTATCACTTCCAGGCTGGACTACTGTAATTCATTATTATCAGGAAGTCCTAAAAACTCCCTGAAAAGCCTTCAATGAATCCAAAATGCTGCAGCCAGAGTACTGACAGGGACTAGAAAGAGAAAGCAGATTTCTCCTGTATTGGCTTCTCTTCATTGGCTCCCTGTTAAATCCAGAATCAAAATCCTGCTCCTCACATACAAGGTCTTAAATAATCAGGCCCCATCTTATCTTAATGACCTTGTAGTACCATATCACCCTATCAGAGCACTTCGCTCTCACACTGCAGGCTTACTTGTTGTTCCTAGAGTATTTAAAGTAGAATGGGAGGCGAGAGCC
>VUQR01019312.1:3834-55236 GCA_015108515.1 Hemichromis elongatus
TGGCCGTTCCCGTTGATTTGTTTATTGTTTATCTGGCCCCTCCTTTATATCTTGGATGTACCCCATTAATTGCGGAGAAAAGCCGCGGTTGGATGGGCACAAGGGGCCATGGGGTTGAGGGGGCAGTGAGAGAATCCCATTTTCTCTGCATGCCCAGTTTAAACCAGTTTGCTTTTTCCAGAAATCAGCAGAAAGTCCACCATGGGTGCAGGTATAGTAAGTGTAATGGGATGTGAGGTCTTTGTCTCAGAGGAATGAAGTCATAATCTTCTTACAGTGACAAAAGTTAACCATTCACCACCTAATGTTGGTGGGTTTAGAGCTTTCATAGCGTCTTCTCTGTGTCTAACTACCCCAGAGGCTTTAAATGAATCACAAAAGTGCCGCAAACAAACAGCACAGATTTCATTGCAGTGCAGCCAGCCTTCCTCTGCTGGGTTCAAAGTTAAGTGGTTGATCATGTGATCCTTTAAATAGAAGTGAACCTTTCTTTCTGTCTGTCACAGTGATAGGCTAACTGTAAAACCTCCCCGCCCCCCCACCCCCTTGTTCTTTTCTCTTCACAGATAAGTGAGCTGTGATCCTTCATCCTGAGCGTCAGTCAGGGAGGTTCTTTCTGCACTTCCAGCTACGTCCTCTGTCTCCCTCTCTCTTTCTTTGTTCCCTAAATTTCTCTCCTCTTGCTTCTTTGCTTCTGTCTTTAACTTCCTTCCAATCAACCATGGCTCCAACCCTGGCCACAGCATTTGCCAGGCGCTGGTGGATGGCAGTGACTGCTATCATTGAGAATCTGCTCTTCTCCGCTGTGCTGCTGGGATGGGGATCGCTCCTCATCATGCTCAAGTCAGAGGGCTTCTACTCGTACCTTTGCAGCGAGGAGGGTAAGTCGAAAATCTTGTGTTTCGTAATAATACTAAATAGTTACCAGGATGCGTCGTAGGATTTTTGACTTAGTTTTTGAAAAGCACCATGTCTTTTTTCTTTATGTGTGCTGAAATATCCCAATGAAATAAGGACTAAGTGATAGACAGCAAACGTGATCTTAAGTTAGGAGCAAAGATTTATTCAAGAGATGTAATACAACACTACTGGGTTCTTGCCTCTTCCCTTCTTTAGGAAGAATGAGGGGGTTTTCTGTACAAGTGTCATAACCTGTTTTAAGGATTTAGGAAATTAAACCTGAGCAGGCAAATTAAATAAAGAGCATGGTAGGTCAGCTCGTCTAAAGTGAAAGTATAAAAGGTTTTACGGTGCAGCAGACTTGTTGAGAGTCAACTGATAGACCAATGATCTACTGATCAGCTGTGTCTTTGCCTTTTACCTGAGTCTGTATTGCTTAAAGCTTGATCTCTTTATTTCAAGAGCCCCATACTATGACAAAAGTTACACCAGGTACTTTGTGTTGTTAAGAACAAAGGTTGGATTGATGCACTCAGCCTGAGTGACCCCAGTGTGGTCTTTTAAAAGAGAGTAAACACGAGGGAATGTGAAGGAGGAATCAGGACCGGCATTCTTTGGCCCCTAGGTAATACTACGTGGTGTCCCATGGCCTGAAAGAGGGGAACATGTTAGTATCCACACTAAGTCCTGTAGCATTTATAGCATGCAGGAGGATGTTGTATTCACCTCTCCACCAGTGGCTAATATTAACATTCAGCAATAAAACCAGCAAGGGAACAAGACTTTATAGGGTAGTGCAAATGTTTCTGCTGTGAAGCTGTGCACACCCACCAGTCAAGTAAGACTTGATCAATAACGTCTTGGAGAGCTACCACAGTCATCTTATCTGGTTCTGGTGACATAAGAGAGAAAAAAAAAAGAAGGAGAACAGCCCGAAGTACCAGCTCAGCTTTTTTTCAAACACGTGACGTGATTGAGGAACAAAGAAATCAGCAGCAAGCATTTACAGCTGGTAATAAGTACGTTTAAAGTTCAGTGATAAAGGTCAGAGAGGGTGAGATAGCTAAAGTGATGAACTGTAGAAATCAAGCCAGGAAACAGTAAAAAATAGAAATGGAAAAAATAATGGTCCAGCATAGACTGGCACAAGAAGCACATATTTGGCATTTATAATATTTACACTGCACTTTGTGCTTTGTATTTCATAATAAACATTTTATAAATTTTTAAAAATGAAATAAAGCAACAGACATCTGCGCATTTATATGCTGCCTTTTCTCGTTTTGGGGCGTGTTCAGTGTTAGCTTGGTGCCGACATCTTAAAGCCTTTTCCAGCCTTTATGATTCATTTGGCACCAGGATGCCCAGTCAGACGTTTTTTTTCTATACATGCTACAAAGACACAGTGTTGGGTATTAACTGCACATTCAGCAATATAGTTTGCCAGTCAGCTGCTCCCGTAAGCGTTGTGTCCCAGTGATTCAAAGGGTATGAGATGCTGATCTGGCTTCTTGGGGGCAGACTTTGGCACTTGGTCATGAAGTGCGTCACAGTGTTTCACGTTGGGATGCCAGACACACACGTTTTCCTCCCAGAGATAACCGGTGGCTGATACCGGCTGATACCACTGGAAGAGCGTGATCTGGAAAGCTATTGCTAAGAAGGTTCAAACCTGCAGCTCCCCTCAATTCATCACCTGAACGTCTTCTGGACTTTTGTACTTGTTCACATTATCTCCTCGCAGGTCCTGATAGTGATGTGAAGTTTATTGCAAGTGCGAGCTTATCACATTTTGTTCATATCATTCCAAAGTAGCAATAAAATCTAAATTGCATGTCCTATTATAATCTTTAGGGGCACTTTTTTATTTTATGCTGAGGTTCACAATGTATCTAACTGGCTGAGCACATGTGGTTGCTATGTATTGATGTATTAGAAATATAAGTAAACTATTCAGAGCAGCAGGCTTCAGATTTTATCTCTGTGACTAGACGCCACAGCTCCCAGAAGAGAACCAAAAAAAAAATCCTGATTATTCCCAACACTGCATCTTATTTGGGAAAAGAGCACATTGTGTTAGCCTGAAACATCCAATCATACTGCATATCTTCCACTTGCATCATTCCTATAAAACTTCTTATTCTACCAACTTTGATCTCGGTCCTCAGGTAACAGCTCCAACTACAATCTGTCCCAGTCTCATTCAGCACAGCCGTCTGATGAGTACACTTACGAGTATGAAAGTGAGGCTGGTGTGGTGGGCTTGGGAGACGGTGTCGAGATGAGGCCCCTGGTCCCTATGGATGGGCCCCTGAGAATGAACGGCTGGCTGATCTGTAAAGAACAGGATGAGATGCTGAACTTGGCTTTCACAGTGGGCTCCTTCCTCCTCTCAGCCATCACGCTGCCGTTGGGGATTGTCATGGATAAATATGGGCCTCGCAAACTGCGACTGCTGGGAAGGTAAGCAAAGAAGGGAAGAAACTGTCCAGACTTACTTTGATGTAACATGTGGAAAAATACACTTGAAGACATAAATAGAGTTAAAAAAAAAGAACTGCTTTAGTTAGATTGTTATCAGAAGCGCTTGACACAATCATATATTTTCAGCACCTGCTTTGGATTGTCCTGTCTACTCATTGCTTATGGAGCTTACAAACCAAATGGTGAGTCCAACAACAACACTTTTTTTGCACTGTAACATTAGCAGCACTGTATGGATTTTGAGTTACATCAATATAAAGATATATTTTATTTATTTATCTATTTATTTTTGCAGAACTCTCCGTCCTTATCTTCATTGCTCTTACTTTCAATGGCTTCGGGGGCATGTGCATGACCTTCACCTCTCTCACAGTAAGTGTGCACACTGATGTGTGCTTTATAATCCTTGTTCCATAGAGTTCTTGCACCTGCTGCAAGATGTTTATCCAGATGTATGTTTCTATCTACACAGCTCTTTGTCTCACTGTTACTGCTCTGTTATAATAGCCTGCTGGCTCCCCGCCTGCTCGCCTTCTCTGTCCCCTCTTGCCTGGCATTCCACCCCGTCTCCTGTTTAGTTTTCTTTTTTTTTACTTTGCCTTTTTTCTAAAGTTGAACTACATGTTCCTAGGGACTACCCAGTCAAGTGTCAGATAGCAGGGAAAGGAGTTGATTAGAGGGAGAGAAAGTGCGATAGCATGGCTCATTACCACTTTCCACTGCATCTATTATTGTGCTTCAGAAAGGACATGAAGGAGGAATCAGGCATTTCTCCTACTTATCCCTCGTCTTTCTCTGTTCTTACAAAGACTTAATGGACTTACTGCACTAGACCCTAAACACAGAAACTCACAGTTAAAAATAAATAAATAAGCAGCATCACTCTCAGAAGTATAAAACTTCAGTTGAGAGCCTAGTTCCTGAAGTCATTTTCTTCAATGCAATTCATCAAATTTCACAGATACCTTTGGAGCAAAGACTTTATACTCTAAACAACTTTAATGTAATCAGTCCTACTGGCAAGGCTACAAAAGCCAAGATAAACAGTCTAAAGATCATCATTTATTTGCATTCTTGTCCTACAATTATCCACCCCCGCTTCTTCTCTGGCCTTGACATCAGTTCAGCCTGCAGTGACTCACACTGGAGTCCAGTCCTCTGCCATGGTGATGCTGTTCACTGGAGAGGGCCTCTGCTCCACTAAATCTCCCAGTGAAACATCCCAATTCCATACCAGTACTGACTCATGCTGTTACACCTCTCATTTCTCTCTTTGTATTTGTTGTATCTGCCTAACTCTCTCATTAGTTGCTGCCATGGTCCTTGATTTAAGGAATTGTTTGCTCCCTTTACTGACAGCATTCAGAGGCGGTGCATAAAAAGATGTGTTATCCTCACACCAAGTTTCACTTCCTCTCCTCAGCAGCTGAATTTACAAGAAAGTCTCAGTGTCGGGTTAATCATTAGACACAAGCCTGTTCCGTGATTGCTTGTCCGTGACTTCTCCGCAGACCTTAATGCACTCATTCTCAGCTGAGGGATGTTGGGTAACACTCAGCTGCCCTCAGCGGCCACTACTGGCTCCCTGCCAATGTCAGCTTACCTTTCCCGCTTTAGGTTTCATCCAGCGGCTGCTAGTGCACAGCACCTTTAGTCATTTAAACTCAATGAGAATAGTTTTCAAGTTACCCCTGATGAAAGTGTTGGGAAATCCTGGTAACCTGGGTGCTTCAGTGCACATCTTCTCAATTTAGCACTTAAACACAACCGCATACCTCTTCCTTAGCTTTCCTCGCTCTTATGTAATTGAATGAGCTTGTTGTTGTTCAGTCTCTTGAAAACAGAACAGCTTGTGAATGGCTTTGTATTCCGATGTTTTGCCACCCGCTGTCTCCCGTTTCGGCTTCCAAATCCATTTTTCTTTTTGAAGCAAAGTGTATTGAAGACATCTTTTTGTCCTCAAATGTCTCCTCACCTCAGCCGCCCGTCCGGTTGTTTCAGCTGTAAAGAACTCGTCAGTAGTATGTTGGACAGCTGTGTGTGTTATGTGATGCTGTTTTATATTTACATACACCGAAGTGGCTGGTTTCATGTCACTTTGGTCTTACCTCATTGTCAGTAGGTACCAGCCTCATAATGCCCCAATCTGGACCTCTACCCCCTCCCAAACTAAACTAAGTGCAGCTGCAGTACAGTTGAGCTCCTCATTCTTTCCTTTGGATGACTGAAGATATCTCATCTCAGTTGCGACCTAAGTTGCAAAAATCTAGAGAACAAAAACACTGTGAAGCTCATGGCCTCTGTCCCCCGTTTCTTCATTTGTTTCTTTTCTAGCTACCAAACATGTTTGGGGACCTCCGTTCAACCTTCATCGCCCTGATGATTGGCTCCTACGCGTCTTCTGCTGTCACTTTTCCCGGCGTCAAGGTAACCAACACTGAAGGCTACGTATTTTCTCCTGGCTACCTTAATTTTGGTAATCCAGGCACTAGAAGTGGTCCACAGATGGATCATCAGAAGTATTAGGAGAACTGGTTCTAATTCTCAGGATGGGTTCAATACAAGGAGTGAGTTTTTCTGCCAATTGATACAGGATAACTTTGATTTTATCTAAGCCAATTAACAAAGTGCACGGTAACAACTGAAAGAATTGTGTGAGAACTTATTTCCAGTATTCCCAGATGGGTCTGGTCTAAGAACTGTGAATATAACTGTGTGATTTGATTGAGATTCAGATCAAGAAGTAGATTTTGTAACATCTATTTCCTGCACTGTACTTTGTATTTATTGGCCATTATTTTGGACACAGGTGATCTATGACTTTGGTGTACCATTCATCACTATTCTGGTGGTGTGGGCTGCCTGTGCAGGACTGGTCTTCATGAACTGCTTCTTCAACTGGCCACTGGAACCATTCCCAGGCCCAGAAGATATGGACTACACGTTAGTAACACACATTCAAATTGATTCAATTCTATTTAATACATGGCGCCAATTCACAACAACAGTTAGAGATAACAACTACACAACAATAAAATCATGCAGACATTGTCACGCAGATACCAGTGCCAGCAGAAAAACGGACCCGTAGAAACATACTGTGACCCTAAACAGATCCAGATTTGGTATTTTCAGACAGCCTTGCCTACCAGATGTTCTGTTTTAGAAACATTACAGTTGGACAAAATCTTTTCAAACATATAGAAAAACAGCCTCATCTTTTTTCTAGATGAGAAATTAATTTTTATCAACATTTACTGACATTTTCTACTATTTGTAATATTTGGGCCCTACTAAAAACTCTGCAATAAACTGGTGTCCAGGGTGGAGGGATGGATGGATGGATGGATGGATGGATAAGTGGATGGATGGATGGATGGATGGATGGATGGATGGATGGATGGATGGATATATGTATTTTTTTGTTCAATTCCCCCATGGCCCCATCTCTTTCCACTTTCCTCCATTAACCTTAACATAATCCCCTCTACTCCCACTCTTGTTATCCTGTCTTCTAATCACTCTCTCATCCTTTGCTTCCTCAGCGTGAAGATCAAGTTCAGCTGGCTTGGCTTCGACCATAAAATCACAGGTAAGCAGTTCTACAAGCAAGTGACCACAGTGGGCCGTCGTCTAAGCGTGAGCACCAACACAAAGCAAAAGGAGCTGATAACCAAAGATGGAAACAATCTTTGTCTCTCTACCATGGACCTGGAAATGGAGTGCAAGCCACAAGAAGAATGTAAGACTGCAGTATTATAATCCTAAACCCATGTATGCACTTCTTACTCAATGCATTTAATTGACCCTTTTTCGTTTTTCATTTCTCCTTTGCAGCCCAGTCATTCTTTAAAACTATCATCACCCCAATTTTCCTGCTCAGTCTAGTGACCATGTCTATGACTCAACTTCGCCTTTTGTTCTACATGGGAGCCATGAACAGTGTCCTGGAATCACTCACCGACGGAGACCTCAACACAGGTCAGTTTGTCTACTTTTCTTTGCTTGAAGTATGCACGATGAATGCTTTTGCTGTTTCTTTCTCAGCAAATATGAATCATAACTTGAAAGCAGTTTGACTTACTTGATTTTAATTGGATTTTCAGTTGAAAGAATGGAAGTTGGTAAGATAAGAAGTCTCCTGTATCAGTAAATTACTAATCCATTCGACTGTTACATTTCAAGGTGAAAACACTTATAATTTAGAAACACATCACAGCAGTGATTAGTACTATTCAATGCTGTGAATAGTACTATTCACAGCAGTGAATAGCACCTTTTTTAATAGCTAGTTATTTTATTTCACCAGTTGACCTTGGGTGTTGTTTTGATCTTTCATTCTGCTTTAATCTTCACGGAATGACCATTTACTGTACTTATTAACTACCTTTGCCCGTCAGCAGCAAAGGGTGCACACCATATGAGCAGTTTCACGTGATGCACTTTCCGTGTACCATTACTCCCCTAGCCCGTAAAAATAACCCGCACAGACTTAGCCCCTCCTAATAATGACATTTTATTGACATTTTCCCTGTAACAACCATTGTTCCACTCAATATAGCTCTAATACTAGGTGCTAAATATTAACTATACCATCATATTAACCAAGTCACAATAGATATATTCTTTCAAAGACTGTCATAGTATTTTAAACTTTCTCCTCATCCTGTGTTATTGTATGCTCATTCGGATCTCTTTTTCAGTGAGTCTGTACTCTTCCATCTTTGGGGTGCTGCAGCTACTTTGCCTGATGACCACTCCTGTAATTGGTCAGATTATGGACTGGAAGCTGAAGGACTGTGATGATGGACAGGAAGACAAGGAACCCTTGAACAAGTATGTCAAATTTTCTTTGCAATGCAGGGCAAACTTGCTTCTTTAAATTCCTTCAATTTCTTGACACAGAATGTGATTGATCTAGCCAAAAAAAAAAGGGGTTATTGTTACAGTGACTGAAAAATGACCTCTCCTCCTTCTTTCTGTTTCAAACCTGAAGAGGAGAAACAAAGACCAAGCGCAGAGACAGAAAGATACAGAAGGTGACCAATGCACTCCGAGCTTTCTTGCTGACAAACATTCTTTTGGTTGGCTTTGGAATCACCTGCTTAGTGCCTAATCTCCCCCTGCAGGTGAGTAGTCCAGCTTGAGCTTACCAACATTTTTCACACTTAACACTACATGTAAAATGCAATCACCGTTGTCTGCAATTTGCAGTACCCGGCATGGTACAGTTTGACTTTTAGGTGTTTACGTTTACTTTCTTGCAAACACTACACCTTTCAAATTAAAATTTTCAAATTTCAAATCAAATTAGCAGCTAGGAAATAGCTAAGTCCTAGCTAATAGCTGAGACTAGCTAGCCAAGATCAGCTAGACCTAGCTGTTAGCTAAGTGTTAGCTAATAACTAAGACTAGCTAACAGCTAAGATTAACCAGTCTTAGCTATTAGCTAAGTTACAGTTAATAGATAAGAGTAGCTAATCTTGTAATCTAATGGACTTGATGACTGATCTTAAATGATTATGAATAATAATTTCTTATACTTTTGTCTTTCCTTAGATTGTGTCATTTATCTTACACACAGTGGTAAGAGGATTCATCCACTCTGCTGTCGGTGGCCTTTATGCCGCTGTGTAAGTCTCACACACGCACACACATATCAGCAAGATTATCTTGGCCTTCTATATGTGGATGCAGCTTCACACTAAGACGCTAAAGACACCTCCCATGTATCGTGTGTCCTCAGGTATCCCTCGTCACTGTTTGGAAGTCTAACAGGGATGCAGTCTCTGGTCAGTGCTGTGTTTGCGCTGCTGCAGCAGCCACTGTTTTTGGCTATGATGGGACCACTGGGTGGAGATCCACTCTGGGTATGGATATGCATACACACGAATACAATCAGAGATTCAGTCCTTGGGCATGGCTAATTCTTGTACTGTCCTCCAGGTCAATGTTGGACTCCTTGCACTAAGCATGCTGGGCTTCTTGCTGCCTCTCTACCTGATCTGGTACAGACGGACTCTCTACAAAGAACAACAGCTGAAGGATGACAATGCTAAGATCTACATCAAAATCAACGGCTCTGAAATCCCAGAGGCCTTTGTCTAGAGAAAAGCAAACATAGAAAAACAAAACAAGGGCTGAAGAAGATTTTGAGAAACTTGGGCAATCACATGAGCACAATAAACTGGTTGCAAAAGGAAAACTCAAATGGTAAATATCACAATTAAATATACATTACACAAACCAACGGACTTATATGCCCATTTTCCAAACGCTATAAAGATATATAAACCTGAGGGTACAAACACGAAGGGCGAACAAAAGAACAAGAGAGAGAAAAGACTGTGAAAGGAAAGAGGCAACAGCCTCTGTATTCCCCCAAATCCTTCTCTGACGTCTTTTTGTATCCCCTCCCCAATGAACCACACACTAGTGCAGCGTGTAAATCACGATCTTTCTGTTCACCTGCTGGATTATTGCTGTACAGTAGATTTTGATTCAGTGACGTTAAGGAGTAACAAAAGAGTAGAAGAGCCTCACTGCTGTTGTTTCTCAGGCGAGTAGAAAAGACAGTTGGGACAATAATTACAAAGGTGGATTTTTTTTTTCTTAAAGCTAACATCTGATTACAGTACACCTGTAGCTTAGTGCATTGTGTAGTATTGATTAATGTTGGTATTTTGAAGGTTGTAATCTATTAGGACATGAGCCACTCTGTGGTGTGTGTGTGTAGACTATTTATTTTACTCTTTGACTTTTGTTTTTCTATTTATAATTTAAATTGCATTTCAGTGTCAAATATAACTGAAGGTTCATCACACATATCAGTGAAAACAGCTTTTCATATTACCATTAACATAAGTCAGTATTTGGTCCAGTCTGTCTGCCTACTCTTAAGAGAAATACGGCACTTTTACCCTTCTTTCGCACAAAAAAAGCTCAGTTCAGCAGT
This sequence comes from Hemichromis elongatus, assembly GCA_015108515.1. NCBI lineage: Eukaryota > Metazoa > Chordata > Actinopteri > Cichliformes > Cichlidae > Hemichromis > Hemichromis elongatus. The sequence goes on from VUQR01019312.1 coordinate 14,174, forward strand.
TCCCCGTCATCCCTTCAGCAATAGTTCTGCTTAGCCTTAAATTTTCCTGCCTTCTTATTTGTATTTATTTTGTTTTACACTCAAATTTCTTGGCGTATTTAAGTTGCTCTCTGCTGACAACTGCTTCTGTGTCTGATTGTATACTGTGCTGTTTGCACAGAGCTCCTCCCATCACTAAAGATGATGTAGGGATGTTTTGTTGTGCAAGTTTGTTTAATATGAAAGAATCTGCCGAGGTTAATAAAGACTCTTGCTTTTTTTTTCTCCACTTTTTATCAGACTGGCCTCAGTGTCTGTGTGTAATTGCCATCTGGTTGCAAAAGTGTTCTTTCCTAGCTTGAAATTTATTCTATCCACATTAAGGATGAGAAATGAAATGACCACTGTGGTAAATGTTGGGGGTTTTCTAAAGGCAGTTTGTTTGTTTGTTTGGTTTGGGGGATCTTTAAATGCAAGACAAAGATAAAAGTCATCTGATGAAGTACCTAACACCTTTCATCAAACTTACAGCTTTGCAATCAATTGCTATTCCAGAAAATATTTATTGAGACTGGTTGGAGATTGGTTTTTGATTGTTCTGCAACCAGCCAGCAGGGGTCAGCATTAGGAACATATTCCTGCACTGGAGCCAGCACAAAAGGGAGAAGGCTGGCTAGATTTCAGCGCGTAGTCCTTATAAACCCTTAATTACAGTTAAGTTGTATTAAATTTGGATATACAGCCTAAGATTTAAAATTGAATAGACTAGCTTCAATATTTAAACCAAATCAAAACATAGATACAGTTCCACATACAGCTAGTATAATTTAATGTTTTAAATTAGCCTTCCTTTGTGCAGAAAAGTGCCCAAACATTTCCAAACACTGAATAATTTCCACATCTTACGAGGTGTTCTGAGCAGTTTTCTCACCAGATGTTCCCGGCACACTCACACTAAATGTTTCCAGATTTGGCAGCACTCTGCTCTGCCACCTGATACTACACTAGCAGATGGTTGTCACTTGACACCTCAGCTCCTCTCATCACCTGCACATCACTCACATCTGGGAAAGAAGGCAGTGGACATCTCATATTATGTGTGATGTGTGTATGTTCTGGTGAATATGATTAGAAATAAGTCTTTTACACTTTTGTTTACATAACATTGTATACAGTTATTGTTATAGATAGATAGATAGATAGATAGATAGATAGATAGATAGATAGATAGATAGATAGATAGATAGATAGATAGATAGATATTGCAGGAGTTAAAGGCAGTCCCAAGATGACACAGGAATGAGTGGATGCTTGCAGACTGATAAAGATGCGCTATAAATACAGCAGCACTCCATCGTTACATAATTTTAGACTCACACATTCGCAATCATATCCCGGTCTTCGGGATGAAGGACTGCATGGATTAGGGATCTGTAATGCCTTGCATGAAACGTGTGGTCTGAACGACTCCGGGGGTCCGTGAGTGAATTACAGATCAGTCTGTAATTCATGTGAGTTGACATCGAGTGGGTGTGGAAGAGGATAATCACATCAGATGCAAGGACTTTGTTGGAAAGGGTTTAGAGCTGACGCACCGTGCGTCTGTGCCAGCGGTGATCTCCGTGTCATACTCTGATGATGGTGAATAACTACGCTTCTACGTCACCGCTGTCACGATGACGCAGAGTGTTGCACACTCTTTAGAAAAACGGTCCAGGGAGCCTTATATTGCCTCAAGACCAGCATGAGGGTTTTTAGTTTTTGTTATTCGTTTTGTCTTTGTTGTTGTCTCTTGTTTGTTTGTTTGTTTTTTCGTTTCATGGAACTGTTGCTCTAAATCTACTCTATATCTTCTTTTGCCGTTTCTTATTCAATTCCTGATTGGATTTATCATAGTTTCATTAGCTGCTTTGGGGTCTGCTGTCTTGGTTGCCAGCGCAAAACAAAATTCCATCCAATAAAGTCGAATATGTGTTATGTTTCTCGCACATGTAACCACCCGCACCTGGTTAATTTCCGCTGTCTGCGCAGTGCGCACTGACAAGGAGGAGAGCTGAATAAAGATAGGTGTGAGGGGTGGGGCGTGTTGTCTTGTAGGGACGCCAGTCAAAACCCTACTCGGGGGTCAGTAATGCTGTAGCAATGGTTTGTGTGAATAAACGGGGCACGGGTGACGTTTGTTAGATTTATTGAAAAGTATTTAAAACATTTAATGAGCGACGTTTTATGTTTTTAGTCCAGTGCTTAAATTACCATGCAGCTGGTTTCCTGAGGGTGGACTAACTTTTGTGTTTTTGTTGATTCAAACACTCCTCTATAATTTGTTGGTGTCTGTGAGATGTGTTCTGTGGAGCTGTGGCTCTGTGGCACCACCGCAGACCACTCCCATGACGAACCATCGCTTTCTGTGTGTTGTGTTCTCTGCACAGGCCTCTGTGCTCTGCGCGTAACAGCAACGCCGCTCCGCGGCCCCGATCAGGAAGTGAATTTGAAGAAAATAAGCGACTGTGGAGGTAGAATGACATAGGGAGCGGGAGGTGGAAGAGAAGCAAGCGGAGAAAGAAGCGACTAACAGAGGGAGGAATCGACCCGGTTTCTGGACCTGTATTGGGCTGTTATCCCGGGATATACTGCACCGACCAAAAAAAAAAAAATGCTTATAAAGGAATAGTAAGTAGGTGTGTGTGTGCAAGTGAGAGAGAGAGAGTGTGTGTTAGAAAAGATAACGTGAGCGCCTTTGCCCGTCTCTTTTCGCACCGCTGACATTGTGGCCAGTCGCCCGACCGGGGAATTACAATAGTGCGGCCAGGGTGATGTCGAAACCCTGCACCTGCTCGGTGTCCGTGATCGTTTTTCATGCATGCAACACTCGCGCCACCCTGAAGTATTCGCGGAATAAACTAAGAGGGAAATTAAGCGGCAGCTGTAGTTGCATCAGCAGCCGGCGTGCCTGTGTCCTTCACATCCTGCATCACAAGCCATCAGCTGAAGTCGGGAGGCTTTCACTGTGGTGGCGATCAGAGTTATTTCCTCCGCTGTAGTGCTAAAATGACGGATGCTCGATAGGAGCTGTGGTGCTGAGGGAGAAATGGCTGGCGTAAGCCGCGTCGTGCCGTGCCAGCGTCCATCCCTGTTAGCCGCTGTGGCCATGTTATTGATGCGCGGTGAAGGTGAAACGACCGATGGAGCATTCCAACATTTCCATCTAGAGGAATGGAGACAGTGAGATGGAGAATGACCCAGGGTGGATGGTTGATTAAGGAGCAGGAGCGGTGGGAGTGGGCAGGTAGAGGAGGTGGGCGCAAAGCTTGGGAGGAAAAAGGGCAAATTTGCGAGGTTTTGATGCACCAGTTAGATGTTGGAGAATTTGGGTGCTGGGCCAAAAGGATGCAATGGCACACAGCGTGGTTTTGTGGCTTAACATGAAAATAAAAAATTCACTGACAAATTGTTTGAATGCGTTTTTGCGGGCCTCTGTGTAACTGACTGAGGCCTGCTCACTCTTAGCTGGTGGTTAAAATAAGGGCAAGGCCGATGAATGGCAGATGAACCGGCTGATATTGTCCTTCAAATCCTGCACATTTTAGTCATCATTGTCACACAGACAGGATATTGTTCCTTTATTTCTTGCTGGTGTCAGTGTGCAGTGTGTATAATAGCTTTTTTGTTCCAGGAAGCTGATGTACACCTGTTTAAAAAAAAAGACACAAAAAACAACGATGTGTGCTTCCTTTAGGTGTTCTGTGTTTTTAGTAGTTTAAACTTATATGCATCGCCTTTTAAATAAAAAATCAAAACATATTTGGTCTTTTTTCATATTTTTTATTATAAATATTTTATTGCAATTTTGTGGCAAGGTCAGACCTGAACTATGTGGCAAAAATGCCCAAAAAAATATTTAGATCAGAGTCTGACTGTCACTGGTTATTGTCTTGATTTGCCATCACATCGCTCTATATTTAATCACTAAATGGCCCAGCACAAAAAGCACAGGATCAGAGTGATGGCATGCTTAAAGATCTGAAGTGATTAGGGAGACTCTGGGCCTCAGCAGCCAGCCTGGAAATTAATTAAATCAGTCACGATTAAATTCTAAATGCATTTACGCATTGTCAACACTCAAAGATGCATATGCATGCACATCCACACACAGAGGTACGCATGCCAAGATACCATCATGAGAGTCAGGAGAAAATGAACAGATCCATGTCCAGCTTCTTTAGACTCAGTGCTCCTCACCTGAACCACTGACCTATATCACTCATGATCTACTTTTCTTCAACTTAAGCACTTTGACACGTGTACATGCGTGTAGCAACTTCTTTACATTATAAAACCTGATTTGATCAAACGAATAGAAGCAAGAAAAAGTGGAAGAGTGAAAAAAAAATGAGGAAAAGAAGAAAAGATGAGAAATGCAGGATGGGTGTTTGTTTTCTAAAGCAACAAAGTGACACCTGATCTCACTGTCAAGACCATTAGACCAAGGAGACTTGCAAAGAGTAAGAGAAATATACACTCACTGGCCATTTTATTAGGTACACATTGCTAGTACCAGGTTAGATTCCCCTTTTGCTGTTAGATCAAGGTGCTAGAAAGGTTTCTCAGATGTTTGGTCCATTTTGACAAGATAGCATCTAGGTAAAATCGATACATTACAGTATTGAAATATTGTATCAATACAGGCACACCAAATATTTATATTTTATTAAATATGTTACAACACTCACAGAATACAGAAACATGACATTAGCCAAGCAAACTTGCATTAAACCCACTCAACCAAAAAAACATGCAACACTGGACACTGATAATTCACAAATTCACAAAGTTTAACTTTGACGACATATTTTGCACTTAAAAAGGTAATAAATCATGGCATATATTATGGGGATACTCAGCTTATCGCAAAATGTTAAAAAATCACAATTATACCTTGTTGCAAGTGAAGTATTATGAGAATATTGTACTATTGGGTGTCTGGTGAGTCCAACCTGTAATGGCGTCACACAGTTGCTGGAGATTTGTCAAATAGTCAGGTTGGCTGTGGTGTTCAGATTGTACTCAAGTGTCCTAATAAAACTCCGCTCACACCACTAGCTTGAAGCATTCGATGAATGGATCCATGCTATCATGTTGTCTATGCCATCCAGTCAAATGTTGCAGCTGAAATTGAGATTCAGTAGACCAGGCATTTTTCCAAGCTTATATTGTCTAGTTTTGATTAGCCTGTGTTAGGGCTGGGCGGTATAAACGGTATACCGTAGAAACAATATAAATTTGGCCCACAGTAGAGATTTTGACTATACCGTTCTACCGCGATAGCGATCGTTGATGGTGTCGTCAAGTTGCGCCTGTTTTGGTTGAAAGCATTGCATCATCTGCAAATTATGCCGGGCAACAGTAATACCAAAGAGACAAAGCACATTTTGGAATATGTGGAAAGCCAAAAACTGCACTTCCTCCACTTCTGTATCATTGATTCATTAATGTTGAATTCTCTCACAGTTGCTCTATTTCCATGTTGTTGCACTATATTAATGACTAACCTCATATTGTGGATGGATTATGTCAGTTGTTCTCCTGACTGAAGTTGGTCCGTTGACAGCATCCTAACATGCGATTGCATTTATTCATAACCATCGGGAACCCTCCCGCCAATTTTTATCGAGTGGAAAAAGTTAGCGTTTATCCTCCAGCTTCACTGTGGTTATATTATACTAACATAGCTGTGTCGCTAGTGATCATGTAGCACATCATTATATACCAGCTAGTCCAACTTCACTAAGCCTACAAACGTCACCGCTGTTTAGTTTTCTGTCTTCATTTATGTTGGAAGTGATAGCAGAGCTGTATGTTTTAATGTTTTCAGAAATGTCAGTCAGGACATGGTATATCTTGTTTATGTGGAAACTTGAGAGCTAACTTCCTGCTAACTTCTAACTCCGTTAAATTTAATCAATTCCGTTTTCATGCATGCCTGGACGTTAAACGTAATTGTTACACCTGCTAAAGCAGCAATGCTGATCATTTTATTAAAGATGAAAGAATGTAGACAGTTTTTCAATCTCAGTGATGCCTCAGTGTTCGTCTGACTTTGGAACCTGAAACGACGGAGTTTTGGACCCAGATTACTCCGCGAGGCTCCTGACTACGGTAGCCGTAATGCTCCGACAATCCATCAAGCGGTGCGGCTTCGTAGCTTACCAAAGTCATACTAAAACATTTTTTGACAGATATTTGAGTGCTGTGTACCACATAAAATCAGTTTGAGGTCAGTAAGCACAACCAGAATTAATACATAAGGTGCACTGTTGATTTTTGAGAAAATTAAAAGATTTCAGGTGCACGCTATAGTGCTGAAAATACAGACTAAAATAATATATATATATATATATATATATATATATATATATATACATATATATTCAAATTATACCGTGATACAGCCCTAGCCTGTTTTAGTATTAGACACATTTTTCTGTTCACCATGGTTGTAACAAATGGATATTTAAGTACGGTTGCCTTAGCATGAGCTCAAAACAGTCTGGGCATTTTCCTCTGACCTCTGTCAGAACTGCTGCTCACTGCATGTTTTCTCTTTTTTGGACTACTCTCTGTAAACCCTAGAGATGGTAGTGGGGCAAATTCCCAGTATATGAGTAATATGAGTACCAACCCCTCTGACACCAACAACAACATCACATTCCAAGTTACTTCTTTCCCATTTAATTTAATCTTCAACAGGTCGCCTTGAACACATCCACGTGCTTAAATGCATCGAGTAGTTGCCCTGTGTCTGGGTGATGAGACTTTTGCATTAACAAAAAGTTAAAGAGGCGTATCTAACAAAATGGCCAGTGAGTGTAGAACAGGTTTTACACTTTTTTAACGATTTAAAAAGCGATGTGAAGTAATCATTTAAATGCATCAGAAAAACAAAAACAAAGTAACTGCGACCCTTGTAAACAAAAACAGTACTTATATAGGTGAATTCAAATCTCTGATGTTGTCATTTGACATTAGGGCCAGTCCCTGCCTTCTTTGCAGCATCTGGTCTACCAGTCAGTGTTTGGCTGGGACTCAGAGCCAGATTACACTCAGTGGCGAATGGGATGTAGGATTAAGTGAATTTGGGCATACCTCACACACTCGCAGAACAATCAACAAAGCTGCATACTGTACATGTACATTCTGTGGTCTGGGATGCAGGAGGCGGTGCAGCATGTTTAAGCTGCTGCTTTATTGTGTGCAGTAAACAGAGCCCAGATGTTGTGTGTGTGTGTGCTTGCATGTTTGTGCAAAATGAGTTTCTGCTAAGATGTTGAATTCCGAATGTGTGTGGGCATCTGTGTAACTGTTAGCTGAGGACCCGTAAAGTTTATTTTTCCATACACATCGATGTGACAGAGTTCTCTAATTGTGACTGTATTCATTATTCTTCATTGTAACCAATGAAAATGCTTCATTTAATAATCTCTTTTTTTAAAAATCACTATAAAATACAAGAATGGGGTTATTTCATCAAAACAAGTTACATGTGGATCAATAAACTAGCTTAAAACTATCAACTCAGTCAACTCAGTAATAGATTACTATGGGTAAGATGGTAGATTTCTCAGTGTTTTACTTGTATGATGGTTTGCATAGTTTGTATAATGCAACGTGGGATCTCAGCACTCCTAGTTGGATGTTTTATCATCATCTTTCATATATGTCATTATATCAATAAGAGTGACGAGCAGATTTTTTCCATTGAGAAGTTTGCTGGTGATGTGTGTATGTGACCACGTGTTGGGCTTCTGAGTTTCCCCGGTGCTTGTTTTAAAACACTGTGATACAACAGAAAAAAAGAGACACAGCAGTTATTTAAAAAAGCCAAAACAAAAGCAGCAGACGAACCATTAAATGCTGCTTGTATGAGAGGAAGCTGATGTGTGTTTATGCAAGTGAATTTGACTGCTTTCATTCATAAACATTCATTTTTTGTAACTAAGCAACAGCAAAAAGATCCTGCATTCTTTTTTCATGGTGCAGTGGTACGAGGGTCACAATTAAATAATCTTATACTAAATGGGACTTATAATATTTTAATTTTCTCCAAATGTGTCATATCTGTGCTCACAAAGATAGATTTGTTAGATTTGTTATTTACTTCCGCTCGAAAGACGAACTTCTGAATAGCTTGTGTTATTTGCATAGTTCAGTACTGCACATCCAGATATAGACTAATATCTTTTGCTCACGTGGCTCCACAGAAAGGGTGTGTATCTGGGAAAATTGGTATTAATATTAAGCTGAATATTTAAAGATGGCCTCTCGTGTTGTCGTGTCAGCTTGACATTTTCCCAGAGGAAGTTCGTTTCCCGCCGAAGGCATAAGAAAACACCTTTCTGGGGATTTGTACTCGGGCAGGTTGAGTGTGCTTTACAAGGACAGTTAAAAGAAGCTCCACATAGTGATTCTGAGAAACCTGATTTGTTCTGACTAAAAATAGTAAAACTGGCCTCTTTTTATGAAAAAAACCTTATGAGGAAACCTGTGGTGAAAGCGGGGAGGACGACCTCACTTTTAAACGAAAGAGCCCTCTGGCAGAAACAGACTCAGGGGCATGTCGGAGACTTCGACTTCGACCACTACATCACAACCGAACACATTTTGAGTGTTTAGCTCATTAGAAGAAGCATCTTAAACAGCTAAAAGAGAATCATCTGGATATTTATGTCTTTTCTTGTTCACCACATTTGGTGTGAATGGAACTGTCGTGAATGTCGGCCCATTGTACAGTATACATTACAAGCACAAGTTCAGGAGTTTTAGTGTAACATTTTCAGTAATTTCACTTATTCTTCCCTCTTTTTCAGTCGAGTGATTCTTCCTATTTCCGTGGAAGAGGTAAGTGCTATCTCAGTATGTGTGTGTAAGTGTCTCTGTGTGTTAGCGAGACTTGCTCAAGGCTCAGCCTATGTTATCCGTTTCTTTTAGCTCAGTTTACTCTTCTTTGGGTTGTTTTGTGTGTTTACATTTTTGATGCCCACATTTTTCATATATTCACACACATCCAGCCTGCATAAGAAAATCCAGCTAAAGAGAAACTCTTATCTCAGATAGACCATTGAATCCACACAGTATTTCACTGTCCTTACACTTTGTGTCTGTGTCCATCTGTCGTGTCTTGTCATCACTTACATTGCAGTCTGCGCGTCTATTCAGGCCTGCATTGTAAATGAGTCACCTGAAACTGCTTCCATGACATCACGCTTACACCCCCCCCCATCTCCTTTTTCCTCTGCCTTTATATTTTTGGAATATTACAGGAGTCTAATCTTTTGGCAGGGACCTATGACTAATGCTGCGCATTCATGACAAAATATTTAAATATATTTAAATCGCTTAATCTTACTGTAGCTTACAGCATCGGTGTGAAGCACCAGTGAGCACGCAAACTTCTGCAGTGTGCCACATAAATGCCAGATCAGTCACAGAAATTCAAGAATTCAAATCTGAGACTTGACCAAATCTTTGGTTTCATATTTTCATTTAAAATGAAAACCACGAAGCCATGGAGTGAGAAATAAGTAATACTGATTTCCTCATTTCAGATTTTAATGTTGCTTCCCATTAACTGTGTCTGCTTGTAGACATTATCTTATTATCTCCAATTATATCTCTTAATAATCAGGCAGATTTCCTCTAAAGCACAAGACGTGGACCCTGTGTCACATAGAGACGCTGAAAACGTAGCGAAAAGGGAGTCTTTGAGTTAAATATGACAAACCTCATCCTAAAGACAGTTAACCAACAGTCTCTTTTCTCCCCTCTCTGCCCTTGAATCACATCCCTCGAGCCTCTCTGTTTCCTTCTCTAAACTCGGACTCTCTGAAACAGCAGTCTTGAGTTATTTGCCATTTCACTGAGTGAAACTGGGTTTTTTTTCAGTGAGACTGTACTGACTGTCAGAGCCTGGTGGTGGTAAAACCTCCCTGAAGAATTTTGCTGAAATTAAATTTCCTGTCTGTTAACGTCTTGCCAAGGGCCACCGTTTAAGATAAAGCTTATCAGTATTTTATTTGCATCAAAAGTAGAAAGTTCTGGCATTACTGGACAAAGACTGATCCCACAAGGCAAGGTCGAGTTATAATTGTCCAACGCTGTTACCCAGGAGGCTCTGCTGTTCCTGCATCCCGTTTTTTTCAGTGGATAGCTACAGTATCCGTGCCTGTTCAGAGGGAACGGTCTCCAGTGTCCATTTGGCTTTCTATTTTTTTGGTTTGTTTGTTTTTTCTCAGCAGATGTGTCTAGTCATCGAATACACTCTAAGAAGCAATCATAGTCACACTCACAGTGCTTATTTAGAAAATGTGATAGTTTGCATATTTAAAGAGGGTCAATTAAACCTCTGTGGCTCGTTCCGTCGTTTATTGCTGTGCTGCTTTTGCAGAGTAATCCTTTTTTCCAGATGGACAAAAGCAACTTTCGGAAATATAAAACATATGGCAGTCACAAGTTATGAGTATGACTATAAACAGAGTGCTGAGCTGCTAGTAAATGAAGATGAATCCACAACCCCCCATATACTGGTCTAGTTACGCTCTGCAGAACTAGTGCTGCGAGACGAACCAAATTTATATTTAAACATTTGGCTTCAACTCACCATCCCTGTTAATTTCATAGTTACTGCTCCAATTATACGAGGTATCTAAAATTACTACCTAAGTCATGACTCGCCTGAGGCCTCTCACTGGACTGCTCATACTAAATTTCAGAGAAAGCTCACTTTTGAACTACAAACTTCACCCAAAACAGAGAAATAATTTCATAAGGTAGAAAACTGAAAGTTGCTGAGTAGAAAAAAATGTATTTACCAGTGTACACGGTTATTAAAATATACTAAATTATTGCAGTTTTTTTTATGTTAAAAAGTCCAGCTAATTTACAACCGTCAGACATCATGATGCTAATATTGTTATATGTACAATGGGCTGGTTTTATGTTTTATTTTCTTTGATGCTTATCCATCCTAAGCCTGCTGTAATAGAAATGATGGCATTTGATAGAAAACATTTTAAAGATCCTAAACCACGCTGCCTTCAGAGCCGGGCAGAGGGAGGGATTTTACTGTTGATTTGTTGTATGCAAACATTCACTGCCTGAAGGTGAAGCTAGATCTTGTCTACCGTGCTCGCTTGAGGGGCAGGAGGGCATTCGATTACCACTCGACTCCATCGTGAAATGTTCTGTCAAGCTTAGCTATTTCCGTGCGCTGTAAATGTACGTATATATATATAAAAACATGCCGTGGCAAGCGCAGCAAATTTCTTCAGCCTAAGCATGAGTTTTAGTTAAGATTACTGAAGATTGTCGAATCCTCTTTGTTTCCCGCTTGCCAGGTTTTGCTGACCGCAAGAGAAACTTGCTTTGTGTGTGAACACATAATCAGCGTTGTCATCGTTTGATTTTAGTGAATGACACAGAAGTGCAGGAAGTCATACCCGCAAACAGCTGAATACAAAGAATTACTTTTATATGTCTCCTGTTAAAGGGAAACAATACATAGTAAATTAACTTGTCCCATCGTTGCGATGTTGTAAGCGTGTCTGTGTTCTGGTACAGCTTTGTGCAGAGGTTATATGTGGATTAGAGGTGATTAAGAAATGAAAGAAGCCATTGTCCTGCGCTTAAACAATCACATGCACACGTAGGATCAGGGCGAGGGGGGATGAGATGTAGACAGAGGCGTGAGACTGAGAAGTCGTGAAAGAGGAAAAACAGTCGGGTGCAACGTAAAAGTAGACAGGATGAAAATTAAATTGTGGTGAGCAAGCATAAGTGTACAGGAGAGAGTATGAGTATTCAGGAACAAGGAGAGGAATGTGGAGCAATCGAAGAAGAGATCAGAAGGAAAAAAGATGAAATGCACATGGAAAAATATACGTGTTTCACTGTGAAAGCTCACTCATGTGTAACTTCAACATGTGTTCTTTTAAGGTAGGCTTGAAAGAAAGTAGCTTTTTATTTGTCCCTTTAAGGCCTTGTTTTTACATCCATCCAACTACTTTTTTGTTTTTTTCCAGTACCAGGTTGGCCAGCTGTACTCTGTGGCTGAGGCCAGTAAGAATGAGACGGGTGGAGGAGAAGGAGTGGAGGTGCTAAAAAATGAACCCTATGAGAAAGATGGAGAGAAGGGACAGTACACACACAAAATATACCATTTGCAGAGGTAAATATTTGTTCAACAGGTTTGCAATGTCAGACAATGCAGAAGAAGGTCATAGAAAGTCTATGCGAGTCTGTTATCAGTTATTAGTTCAAAGTCTTAATTGTATTCACTTCAGCTGCATTACATATATCAGTTAACAAGGACACCATCAAGAGCCTTAATATTCTGATGATCCCCTATGAGCAAGCCCTTGGTGACAGTGGAGTGGAAGAACTCCCTTTTAAAAGGAAGCGCCGCCTGGCAGAGCCAGACTTAAGGATCGATTGGAGGGGCAAGAGAATAAATAAAATAGTAACACAGCACACCATGCAACCTGGCAAATAAACACTTGGGCGATGGAGGAGACGGGATCAGTAAATTATCGCAACACTGAGCACTCTCCTGAATCCCAAATGGGAGCTTGTTCCCAGAGGAGAGAAACCTGATAGCTGAAGGCCCTGCTTCTTATTCTACTATAGGAACCACAAGTAAGCCTGTAGTCAGACAGTGGGATGCTTTACTGGGATAATGTTTTACTATGAGGTCTCTAACATTTGATGGGGCCTGATCATTCAGAACTTACTTTGTTTATCCTTTAAAAGCAAGTCCCGGTTAGCACAGTTGCTGCAGTGTTTTGGATCAGCTGAAGGCTTTCCAGGAAGCTTTTAGGAAAACCCGAGAGTAAGGTTAAGGTCCTGGACTGTTTGCTAACCTACAAAGCTCTAAATAAATATGCTGATAGTACTCTGATGCGTGTACAATAAGCTACCACAAGCAGCCACATGCAGTTTCTGCCTATCATGGGTTTACTGCATCTGTTGCTTTAGATCTTTATAGCGGGCACTCATATTTTATTATATTTATTTATATTTTTATTGAATTTATATTGCAAAGCTAACTCTAAAGTTTAATATAAAGGACTTGGTCAGGTAAAGGAAGGTTTTGCTGTGATGCTTAGGAACGCCAGCATCAGAACCTATAAAATAGATAAAAAATAGATAAAATAGAGTTAAATAACTAAAATAAAACTGCATTAAAATTAACTATGGTTGACTTCTCGTCACTCCTCTGCCCTGCAGTAAAGTGCCATCATTCGTCAGAATGCTGGCTCCAGCTTCAGCTCTTAACATCCACGAGAAAGCCTGGAACGCGTATCCATACTGTCGCACAGGTACAACACACCTACACGCAGAGCACACAAAATTGCTCAAGCTCTGTGCAAACAAATGTTTTTATGTAGCATTCATCGCATAAAATACAGATTCGGTTTCTGGCACACATCAGAATCTCATGTTTTTGTAGCTCGGGGATGTTTAGCTCAGTGGATTTTATTTGTAAAAGAAATACATCGTTTTCCCTTGTTTGCTTGTTTAATAGAGGTTTAAGATAACTGATTTAAATAATGGCGGTACACATTCAAGCGCACACTCTCGCTAACTGCGTGTCTCTGGTCTTTGTCACCTTGAAAGAGTAGCTGAATAATTTACTGTACGCCCAGCGAGAAGAGCCGTGCAATCACTCGAGCTTTTCAGGCTGAGATCACACACAGCCTGCCAGTTGCCAGACAGCCATCTGTCATACAAACACACAGAACAGTCAAAGGCACAACCTGTACCTACACACACACACACACTGACAACTGCTGTTTAACAATTCCTCGTGACATCTGTACTTTGTCCAATACTGTTAATGCTGTTAAATATGTCAAATGTTCCTCGACTCAACTATTCTTGTGTTTCTCTCCGTCTGCTCCTCCACTGTCTGCCATCGGGCTCTGCAGTCATCACTGTGAGTATGCGTGTTTACTTTAGAAATCGTGTGTGTTGACACGAAAGACACCTCAAACCTTGATGCTGAGAGAGGGAGAGAGAGAGAGAGCGAGTTAACCTGAAAGTTGAGAAAGAAATGTGATCTATTTCAGTGGCGAAGCAGCAGGCGTAGTCAGACACCATTACTTTGTGTGTGCTTCATGTATTACTCAAGTTATGGGGACCTAAATCTGTTCAGGCAATATGGAGATGTGTTTTTCTAATGAGGGGCCCTCCCCATTACACTTTGGTGAGGACATTTTTCTTAAGGTCGAGGTTAGAAATGTTTAATTATGATTAAGGTGATTAGGGTTCGAGTAAGTTAATGTAATGTCTTCTGAAGTCGTGGATACACAGCTGTGTGCCCTGGTGTGTGCGTATATGAGAACAGGAGTTAGGTGATATTTTAAGGTCCTTTGCTTGCTTGCATATTTTCATCAAGAACAACTCTTCCCGTTCACTCAGTTTTACTCGTGTTCTCTCTGCAGAATGAATATATGAAAGATAACTTCTTGATCAAGATTGAGACATGGCACAAACCTGACATGGGACACCTTGAAAATGTAATTATGAAATGTGATAATGACCTGTGGTGCTACTTGCAACACTTTGAATCTCCATATTTTTAGTTGAAACAATGCAGATGGCACGAAAGTTTGCCCACAGACTCTTTCCTGCAGACACAGTATGGAGTTGTTCTCTCTGTCTCTGTTTCAGGTACACGGTTTGGATGCAGAAACCTGGAAGAAAGTGGATGTAGTCTATATTGATATTGCAGACAGAAGCCAAGTGGAACCAAAGGTGAAAATGTCACCTTAAAATCAATGCAGAGACCATCACAGCATCTCACTTTCACACTTACCTACTTACCTTATACATGTTGTTTATTGTGGGGGGGGTTTGTTGGGTTTTTTTCCGTTTTTCTTCAGGACTACAAGCCTGAAGAAGATCCTTGCAAGTTCAAGTCAGTGAAGACCGGACGAGGACCTCTAGGACCAGATTGGAAGGTGCAGCGTTTTGTTGCAGACATCTCAGTCGGCAGCACATTTTACAACCACTTTAATGTTAATCACTGATGTGCAAAATACAAAATATATTTGCACTGATACTTGTTGCTTAGCAACTATGATGTTTAGCCAGTGATGTCTGATCTGTGCAGAACAAAATCTGGTCATAATGCAGCATTCTGATGTAGCCATAGCTACTTTAAAGGACACTAAGGTCCTGTGTTTTATCGATTTTCCTGAGTGATTTTATTCAGTTGAATCATTTTAGAAGCCAGGGACGAGCTTTCATACAGCACGTATTTACAGTTAGTATATCAGGGAGAATCAGGAGAAGTGATGACCTCTGGTTTTCTAAAACCTTATTTATAGCCCTCAGTTTATCTTTGTTAATTAAATATTAGTTGAATATAAGCAAAGGTCCAGACATTTGGTAACCAAAAAAAAAAAAAATTGTTTATTTATGTACTTTCAGAAGGAACTTCCTAACAAGAAAGACTGCCCACACATGTGTGCCTACAAACTGGTCACTGTCAAATTCAAGTGGTGGGGTCTGCAAAATAAAGTGGAGAATTTCATTCAAAAGGTTTGTTGGGAGGCTTTTTGTTTTTTTTGCTTTTTACTTGATTATCAGTTTGACATCCAGGAAGCTACAAGTCATGGCTAGCTACTGAGGAGGGTCTGCTGATAAGAAAGTAATTTACATTGTTTATCCTGCGGGACATATCCTTTTTTTTCCCCCTTCCTTGACAATGTCTGTTAATGGCTGTTGCACTGCGGTGTGTTATCTTTTGCACACATACAGTAAATCCTGACCGCTTGAGGTAGTAATGGAAAAAGGAACCACTCATTATCATGCCTTGATGCATGCTCAATCATCCAGATAAGTAAATCCCAGAAGGTTGATTCTGTTCACCTGGACGTAGCGTTTTCAGAGGGAGAAATGGTACTCTGTGAATGGTACTCATGGCCATTGATCAATGGTCTGTGATCAGTGGGATGTTTAAGGAACTGACCTCACAGCCCATTGTTCATTCAGAGGGCTGGTTTCAGTCATTGTGCAAATGTACTGTTTATAAGGTTGGGGAAACTTGCAGTCAGCTGAGACTGAAGAAGTCACTTGAACGAGCGTCGAAACGTTACTCCCACTGAAAACAGAATCAACATTTAGGGACTCGCTGTCATGTTGCACGTGTATGCTGGATACACGTGCAACCCTAACCCTAACCCTAACAGGATGGAGTTACACGTCTCTGACGTTAAGAAATACAGCTCCTTTAACTACTCCATAACTTTTCTCTCTTTATTGTTTCTGTTGTCTCACAGCAAGAGAAGCGTTTGTTCACTAATTTCCACCGCCAGCTGTTCTGCTGGATTGACAAATGGATTGAACTGAACATGGAAGACATTCGTCGCATGGAGGAGCAGACACGTAGGGAGCTGGATGAGGTAAGCCAGACAAGATTAAACTGAACTTTTCACAGTGTATCTTTTTATGAAGTATCCATATGTTTTCTACCACATACATGCTTTCCACAGTTCCCTTTCCCCTACCACCTCCTACAATTCTTCTGTGGGGACACAGAAGTGTTCTTAGGGCAGCTGAGAGACATGGTCAATCCAGCGTGTCCTGGGTCTTCTGCAGTTTTTTTCCATTAGGGAAAACACCTTGACTTGCTCTTTTCGTGTTCATGTAGAGGAACAGAAACTCTACTCTGAGTCCCTCCCAAATGACTCAAGAGAGCGTCCAAGCTTCTTATTCTCTCTCTTAGGGTGATCACAGACACCCCTTAAAGGAAGCTAGTTTACACTGCTTGCGTATTATTCTTTTGGTCACTATGAACCAGTAGATATGTAGCTTTGCATCCATCATTAAAACAACAGACCAGTACAGCATCCAGCTGCTGTACTGGTGCTGTACTAGACATTCTGTCTCCCTACTGAACAAGCCCAAGAGGTACTTGAACCTCCCCACTTAAGATGACACCTTACTCCCAATCTAGAGCAGGAAACCAACTCTTTTCCAGATGAAAACTATGACCTCAAAAGTGCTTATTCCCTGCTATTTAACACCTAGTACTGACCAGGTCAAGGCCATGTCACAATTTGATGAAGCCAACACCAAGTAAACACCTTGTTATAAGTAAGGCTGTGATTGTAGTCCTTTGCAGACGCACACACAGACAGCTGCTTGGAAGATTCTTACGTATGCAGCAGCTCAACCTCTACGTATTTCGCACACGTGTATTTGGTGGCCTGGAAATGCTGTGATTACTAGAAACTCTAGGAGAGACAGATGTGTGCACAAGCCTAAAACAAACAATTACAAATTCCTTGTGTGATTTTTCTTTTTTGTCAGATGAGAGTGAAGGACCCTGTTAAAGGGATGGTTGCTCTAGAGGACTGAGGCTGTGTTGGACTGTGAATGCTGCTGCTCATCAGGTGAAATTATTTAGTGACTTAGTGTGATTGTAAATTTGTGCCTTGATGTGTTCTTTGAAATATTGGATTTTTTTTCCCACTCTAGCTGCTCATTGTAACTTCCCAAATCCAAGGTGATGTGTTCAAATTGTTTGCCTTGTTTGACCAGAAACCTCAGAATATTTTTTTCTTCTTCCGCAGTTAAGAAATGAATGAATTAGCAAAACGTTTGTCCTGTTTTAAGCTGAGCTTTAGTGCCCAAGAGCCCTTTAACTGATCGCAGATATCAGTTACAGTGTATGCAAATCAAGACAAGAAGAACTTTCAGTCAGTGAGTGAAGTTATATGGTTATTAGAGGTCACAAATGTTGGATTACTGAATCTAAAACAGCAGAAGGTGACCTTATTAAGTTGCCAATTAACACATTTAACAAGTGTTTTAGTTGCTAAATTCTTCAGGTAGTTCACATGCATGTTGTAGCTGGAAACGAGGTTTCACAAGAGCAGGCAGGCTTGAAATCGGAGTACATTTGAGAAAAGCATGCAACTAAATCTACATATATTTAGTTACATGCTAACTAAATAGTCTGTAATTAGCATGCAAGTAACTGCATGCTCTTTAGTTAGCGTGCAATGAACAAAAATAAATGAATTGTTTATTTGGCAGTTAAGAAAAAGCAGACAGTGGAAGTGATGACTGTCTTTCTGTCTTCTCTTTTAGATCAGAATATCCAGACACCAGCGGATTCACATCCTCCTTTTCTCTCAACCGACACAACATCTGACCGGCCGGTCCAAAACGCACCTGTTGCAGTCCAATTTGGTTTCAGGGACCTGGACCCAGTAAACTTTCAGCTGATGTTCTTCCCTCCTTTCACACTCATCTGTACTTTTGGTTTATTTTTTTTTAATCTAGTGTCTCCATGTTAATTGCTCTGAGGCCTCCAGTAGCAAAATTATAGATCTTGTCAGTCAGTCCTCTCTTTCTGTCTAAATCGTTCTAAACTTCAGAGAATAGTGTCATTTATCTCTGCAATTTAGTATTTATTTCTATTTAAGATATCCCAATAGTGTATATATAAAGTATATCGGAGAGGTGACTAATTGTACTGAAGTACATATATATGTGTATATATATAGATATATATATATAAAAAACAAGATTTTTAAAATGATTCAGTACATTTGTCTGTGGATGTTTATTTTTTTCCAGATCAAGCCAAGCTGTATCTGCTCAGTGCTGTGTTGCTTGTTTGATCCTTTAATTTCTTCTTCTTTTTTTGTCATTGTATCGCCTTTTCTCCCTTTGTGTCATGCAGTGTTTCCCTTTCTTATTGAAATCGATTTGCAAATCCACAGATCCCAGCTGCGAGGTCGGGATTGTGCTAAGAGTTTTGTGTTATCTCTGCTCTAAACCTGACCTAACAGATCCGATTTTTTTCCACCCCTAAATATGTTGACAAGTTCATTAGCTTTTCTGCTGCTTTGTGAGCGTGTGTTTGCATATATATGTGTGTGTGTGTGTGTGTGGTTGTGGCAGGGCTTAGTGGTGTGTATCTTTGTAACATTGCTACGTCACCAAGGTTTTCAGCTGTATTTTTCATGCCTCTTTCAGCAGATCCTCCTCAGTTTCATTTGGCTGTTCAGGCTGCTCGAAAGTGCCGTAATTGAAGGTTATGTCTGAATACAAGTATACCGTAATGCATGTACATAAAAACGCAGAGAGGGGCGATAGCCTGGAGGGGTACTGGTAAAATGTGTCACCCTGCAAAATAAAAATATAGAGCAGACAACTGGAACAGTCATAAAGTCTCTTTTTTTAAATTCTTCTGTCGGTGACCTGTGCTGTCATTCTGCGTCAGGTCTTGCCTTGTCATCCATTGTGTCATCTTCAGTGGATAAATGGTGTTATCCAGCAATAGCAATAACTATCATGACACGCTGGTCTCTCCTCGGTCACTGCGGTTTTAGTAAACTGGAGCGCAAGCCTCAACTCAAGAGGGCTCGAGTTACTTTTTCATCATTAAACTCCATTTTTATTGTGAGTCTTTGCATTGGGGCGATTTCTCTTGTGGGATCTAAAGGTTGTTATTTAAATTAGCATTTTGTTTTGGAGGGCATTTTTCTGGGTGTATGCGTGAGTGTGAATGTGTCACACAGGGTAGTGAGTGTCTTTGCAGAAAGTAGATCCTAGTTAGAAACAAAGAACAAATTAAGCTAGAGGAGTGATAACAGCAGGCACTATTTTGTTTTTCTTCTTGCTGGTGTTTGTTTGGCTTCCTTTGCCTTCCTTCCACCCGTCCTGTCATCTGCTTCACATCCTGCACATGTTTTAACAGTATGGAAAGCTTAAAGAGAAAGCAACAGATAACGAGACAAGAAAATGATTATGGACGTTTTGCACTAACAAGCTAATATTAGTTCATGTAAAGTAGTTTAGAAACTTTCAAAACACAGATAAATAAAGCCTATTTTTTGTAGTTTATGCACAAATTTGTATCATTATTAAAGTAAAATAATGCATACTTTCTGAATTTTGCAGTATAAATATTAATTTCACCGCAGGGTTTTTCATTTGCAATCACTAAATAAAAACGGCGTCGGTCAAGTACTGTCATCGGTCAAAATGACGTCTGTCCCACGCGGCGAGCATTGCAAGAATTATTTCTTCCACTGACTCTTTAATTAGGGTAACTCATTTGCAGAAACTCTTAAAAATGCAAAGGTTTTCTTCCAGAAGTTACTCTCATGTTAAGCTACATTAATCTAAAGGACTATTATGCTGATTCTGGTTAGATTCAGGTTTTTTAGTTCGCAGGGAAACGTGGAGCTGAATTGAGTCCAACTTTACCGTTCCCTAGTTAACAAGAAAGGCAAAGCATTTGAGCATATTTTCTAATCTCATCTAAGTGGAAACCTGCTAAATTATTGGAAAGGACTGTTCTGAGGATCATTGGCAACCTTGGTGAACTATAATTTTTTGTTAAAAAGGAATTATGTTTGATCTTTTTATGTTTGCATATGTCAGATTACTTGAATAAGACCGTCATGGCAGACATTTTTCTGTTGCCTCCTCTTTGACTCCAAAACACTGACCCTGGATGTCCAATCCCTCCACCTCTGTGTCCATCAAGCGTCTCGCTCAGTGTCTGTGATGGGGCTACCAACTGATTCATGGAGATTTGTGGATGTACTGTATGTATTGACTTTGTAAATAGTAAATAAATTATTGTAGATGAACACATATATATAGATCAGACTGTCCTGCCAAAGCCTACTGCACACCCTCTTGACACTCGATCCTCTCAACTAATCGCTATCTACTCAGCATTACACACCCCACCCTGGCAACACATTCAGAAAATGTTGAGTTATAGTTGCTGACTTTGGTAGTGATAAAAAGTTTGGAGGAATATTCTAAACTGTAGTCATAAAAATGCATTCTTACATATTGTTATAGATGTTTAGGGCTACTCAAGTGAAGCAGCACTTCATATTTGGAGGGAAAAAAATAAGCAAAGAGCCTATTTACTATTTGCTGTCCTTCATTAGTCCCTCACAGGAACCACGTCTCATTGGCAGGACAGTGTATAAATATATATTTTTGTTCTGAATGTTGTACCTCTGTTGTCAGTCTCTGAACTACACTGACTTCTCTCTGCAAAGGAACGGCAGCTTGGGTCACTTCATTGATCCACATAATTAGCTGATGGCGTCGGCCATACATGACGCCGGGGCCCGGGTTAGAGTTTGCCCCTCCTGTGGTTAGCAGCGGGGGAATCGAGGGGGGGATTATTCTACATTTTGGAGCAGCTTCAACTGGGTGCTGGAGTTTTTGGAGCTTAAAGCTACACGCGAGAAAGGACAAACCTACGTGGTTGTTTGAGAACAGATACTGATGTTTTTAAGAGTCGGAACCTACAAACTTGTGAGAGAATGTGGTTTAACAGAGACAATCTCATAGTTATCTGTTGTTAGATTCCTCGATTTATAATCAGAGTATGAAACCAAATGATTCCATAATAATCCCAAACTGTTTTTAAATCGTTAAATCTCTCTTTCTCTCTCTTGCTTTCTCTCTCTCTTTCACTCCTGTTAACTTGTCTCCTGTTTTTCTTTCTTTTATTGTGAATTTGTGCCTTTTTGTCATTTTATCTTCTAATAACACTACTGTACATTGGAGACATAAAGAACTAAATAAAAAGAGACAAAGCAACTGTACATAAGTTTGACGTGAATGCTTTTTGTGTCATTGTAATGGATGTCGTAGATGTGAGATTAATTAAACACGGGAGATTAAATGTTTCCTGCATGCAAGGCAAAGATGAGTTGGTATGATGTAAGATGATGCTTCAATAAAATAACAGACAGTCAAAAAAAATGGTTGAAATATAAACCAAAACGATGAACGGTGACTTGTCTTAGCAAAACAAATCAAGACTATTGCAAACAGAAGTTGCTGAAATCATCAAGTGTTAATTAAAGGCAGCAAGTAGGATTTTTAAATATTATACTATGGTGCCCCTGGTGGAACCATTAAACACAGGGACACTACACACTCAAACACTGTAGGCAGGGTAGAATTAATCAGGCTTTTTGTGGCAAAGATTACTTTAAATCCTGATTATGAGGCAGAGGATGGGCCAGGGCTGAGAGCTGCTACACATTTTGTTATATGGTGATGAGACTACACAGTGTGTGGCTGTCTGAGAGGGAATATTTGAATTTTCTAATGAACCAGTGAGGATATTTTAGCTTATCAGTTAAAAGAAACGAAGCTTACTAGCAGAAATATGAATGAAAATTTAAAGTCGCTTCTTGAATTTAAACATGAGAAAATATTAATCACGTTTCAGGTTGTGTTTTTGTGTGTTTTGATTTTCGTGTCTGCTCTGCTGAAAAACTTGATGGGTACTCTCTCCTCTTCCTGCACAACCATCCTGCAAGACCTCAAAAATAACCGAATGATTCCCTGTAATTAAAACAATACACAGTCAACAAAGTCGTTATACAGTAGCATTTTACTGTGCAATGCAGAGCAACTTTCACATTTCATAATGTTAAGGAAATGAAGGATTATTCCTACAAAGAAGGCTTTAGTGCAACAAATGCCATGCGTCAATAAACAGACATGTCTATTCATGAACACTTTCTCACCGGGCTGTTAACCAACCTGGGATAATAGCTTGATCCGATGTTACGCTCAAGTCCAGCGTGGGCTCTGTGTGGGAATTTGCACCCAGGAGGGGAGCAGCTGAGAACAAAGTGAGGGAACCAAAAACAGTATCAAACAGTCAAATCAGACTCACCACAGGAAAACAGATTCCCTTTGGACATCTCCGTCATCTGTGCACAAAGGGTCCGCTGCTTTTACCGGATACCACAAGACAGACACACTGACAAAGGTAATGTTGGGGTTAGACAGAGGGATGCTTTTGTTCTCACAGGTCAAAATGATCTCAGGAAAGTGTTTGATTTACTTTTATTTATTTGTTCTTTCTACGGATCATTTTTTGTATATATTTAAGAGTGTTTTTTGTTTTTTTTTAATTATTATTATTTTTACAGCACGCTAGCAGTTGGAACAAGTATGAATACAGCAATACAATCTGTTTATTCTTGCAATCAATACTCTGGTCAGTTTAACATACCAGAGTTAGGACTTCGTTTCTTTTTATGAGCGGGGCTAATCAAATTAATAAAGGTAAAGAAAACAAAAGTTAGTATCATTAGTAACATTGTTATGAAGAACAACTTAATTGATGTATAATTAAAACTGAATAATATTAATAATAAAAGCTGACACTACAATAGAGGAATAAATAAAATAATTTATGCCTTTTTAAGGGTATTTTTTCTTCTTTAATTAAAATTTGCATAATATCATATTATACTGTGACAAGTTGTTATTGTAGTTAGTGACTACAGAGATATAATTTTTTTTAAAAACAGACTTTGCTAACTAATTTAGCTTAAGTTTTAAACAGTTAGCTAGGTATGAAATGACATATTTCACTGTAGGGCTAAATGAGGACCACAACAAAGATAAAAGAGATAAAATGTGAAGACATTGGACTTACATCTGTTATGTGGGTAGTCATACTGCCAGCTTAACAGTAGACTGATATCTGTATCTATATGAACTATCATCAACTATTTCGCTAAAAGAGTGCTAGCCATAACAAATATGTTAGCTTGCAGCTTGTTGTGCAGTGTTGCCCCCATGCGGCCAAATGAAATTCAGTTAAATGTATTTTGTTTTTTATATGGTTTTTAATCCCAGCTTAAGTGTTGGTGGGGAGGAACAAAGCAAGAAAAACAAATAATCTAAGCTATCATAACAAAACCACAATTATTAGACGGCTTTGACACAAACAGGACAAACGTGAATGTAGTGGCTGTTACAGTCTAGTCACAAGTCCTGGATATTGTTGTTGTTTTCTTTACTTACTTTAGTTCAAAGGCCAGCTCCAAATATGCATCGCCCCCATTATTTATAATTAGCTTTAACAAGTCAAATAATGTCTACATAGTTTTTATTTGAGTTCCATTTAAAATATGCCCAAAAGTAAGTATGAAAAGTGTCCCTGTGTTTACATGTGATCTTCAGGGCACTGTCACTTTAAGGCTAACCATGATTGGACGTGATTCTAAAGCAATTTGAGAAATGACTCTGGGGCATCCCTGTCAGGTTTGGCTCTGTCTGGTTTTGCCCTGCTCTGGTCTGAGGTCCCAGGATACTGCACGTAGTAAGGATAAAGAGCATGATATTTTTGATTGTTTACATTTCGCCCATGCCTGTGTGTGCCTATGTGTGCCTACAGGGGAGAAAATGAACACCGGCAGAGGTGGAACAGACAAGTGCAGGTAAGAGCAGCACAATTCTGTCTTTGTCTCCTCATGTAAACTGAAAGGGTACTAAGTAGGTGTGGACAAAGACAGAAATGGAAATAATTGTGAGAGAAAGGAGAGATCACATGTAGATATAGTAAAACAAAAGAAAGTAAGCGTCCCACCTTGTGTTTCATGATCAGTTTCATCATTTTTATAAGTAACTTGTGGCTGCTGGGTCTGAGTATTAATAGATCTGCGAGAAAACCTAAATAGTATTCTATTCATCATTTCTGACCAGTGAGCCCCATGATTATCTACTTAACACCTCTGCTTGCTAAAGAATTCGCCCTAAGTCTTTGCATGTGACACAGTTACATGAACTGGAAGGGAGGATTGTGACACCACGGATTATAAATACTTTGCTTTATTCCTGTCCCCGTTTCTTTGTATTTTCCACAGGCGTCCAAATATTTTAATATTTCTGATTTACAGCCATTATTTAACTCTTCAGCCTTATAGAAAAGATTTTTCCATGCTCATCATTTTCTCGAATTTAAGTAAAAAGTAAAAGCTTGTTTGTCCAGAATCATTTATAGTATAGTGTACAGTGTAAAATGTAGGATCATTTTAAGACCTGGGTAAAGAATTATCCAGCAGTTTCTAATCGAGTCGTTTTTGCAAAGAAACGTGTTTTAGTGGCTAATTAAATGTTAAAATTGTAGGAATAAATTAACTATCTCACTGCATTTGCAGTTTTTAAATCTTTAATCCATTTAAGTATTAGCAAAAAAGCGCCTCAGTTGCAGATTGCTTAATGATTGCTTAATATGTTCCCACATCTATTAAGTGTGCTGTAACAGAATTATTTAAGTTTTTGTCCTAAAACCGTGTGTCATAGCTAATAAAGCTGCTCTCTGACCTTTATCTGGTTTACAAAGATAACCTTTCAGCTATATTATAAGAGCCCAGATTTACACCAGAAGAAGCCAAAGCTGCTATTTTCTCTCGTCGCCGGTGCATGGGTGTAATTGTAGGTCACAGGCATTGTTCTGTGTGCTCAGCTGATGAAGAATAGTGGTGGTAAACCTCTTAGAAAAGGTTTGCCCAGGTCTTGTAGCAATACTGATGCAGGATCAGCCTCCTCTTGCACTTTGTTTGACTGCACACACTCACAACAAAACACACACACGTGTTCACATGCCTGTCTCCTGCCTGCGATTAATCCAAATCTGACTCACTCTTGCCTGCTTTTCCGAGTCGACCCCACTGCTTTGTCGGTCGCTGCTCCGTCGGAGCCAGATCACGCAAGACTCTGCCAGAGAAAGGACTCCACCGGCAAGCTTCACCCTCGGCGTTTGAGTTGTTCAACTTGGCTATTTTGGAGGACTTTAAAGAAGAGCTGCCTGAAGCACATGCAGAGAGAGATTTGACTAACTAGGAATCAGTTCACATTAGTTTCAGTAGAGTGGGTAAAGGGGCCGGTGGCCTCTCCCATCAGATGGCTACAACGGTCCCAACCACAGAAGTTTGAGGAGAAATCAAGCAAAAGGTCTGTCTTCCACAGGATTTTCTTTTTTTTTCTTTATGTTTATTTTAAATAGTTACCTCAATACTGTCGTGCACTGAAGAACCTCCTGACCTTTACACAGACACCAGGAAGACCCTTTTTTTAAGGCATAACTTCAAAGATGGAGCCTTTGACAGACAGTCCACGCGTGCGCTCGGACAGCACGAGCAGCTCGGCGTCTCAGGGCTCAAAGTCAAAGACGGTTCTTCGCCAGCGTTTGTCCCAGCTGCTGACCTGCATAGAGGACATGAGCTCTGATGACGAAGCCAGCGAAGAGGTGTCACGCACGCTGGAAGAAGCATTTCAGCTCTGTGGACGCTTCATTCCCACAGAGGCATTCAGGTTGACTTTAGCACTTTGGGTTCCTTTTTTTGGCTTGTAAAAAAAAGAAATAAATTTTAAACTTACTTTGATTTATCATGAGGAAACAGGCATACCATAGCAACTAATATAGTTAATATCAAAAAGTGCAGAAATAATTGCTAGGCTCTTAAGGTGGTGTTGGTAAAAATAACCGCTGTAGTTCTTAGTGGGTTCCAATGAACAAAAGTGTGAACGTGGGAAAAGGAAATGTTATCAAGGTTTTTTTGTTTTGGGGTTGTTGTTGTTGTTGTTTGTTTTTTTTTTTATTGCTATTTTTGAGGACACAAACTGTCGAACTGTTGAACATGCGTCGTAAATAATATTTGGGAGTTTTTTTTTCCTCACAAGGCTCCACATTGTGACCTGGAATGTGGCCACAGCAGAGCCTCCTGAAGATGCCACATCTTTGCTGCAACTAGATGCCCAGCCCCCTACAGATCTCTATGTGATTGGGTAAGAAATAACATTAATGACGGTGGAGTTTTAAATGTTGTTATATATAATGTATCACAGCAGTAGAATCAACGACATCGGACTGTCATTACTTGGCTTTTATTTGTATTTCTGTGTTAGCCTACAGGAGGTTAAGGCCACCCCAGTGAGGTTCATCACAGACCTGATATCAGAAGACTCCTGGAGCCATGTCTTCATGAACTCACTGGCACCCAGAGGCTATGTCAAGGTCAGAGAGGACAAAAGAAGTAAAAGGAGAAATATTTGTGTTTATGTCTATCTTTAATCTGCTGTATTTTTCTTTCTTTTTTTGCATAAAAGAGACAAAATATATTATTACATACATTATTATACTGGTACAGATAAACTATTTAAAATTCAAAGAGGAAGAGCAAAAGAAAAGAAATTCTGCACAATCTTCAACATTTAATACAATCTTGCTGCCTCCATTTGTGTCTAGGTCACATCAGTGAGGATGCAGGGTTTGCTGCTGCTGCTGTTTACCAAACAGTTTCATCTTCCCTACATCAGAAACATCCAGACCACCTACACTCGGACCGGCGTGTTTGGCTACTGGGTAGGAAATTAGAATGGGAGCGCTGGTTATCCCTGAACCTTGTAGACAACCACACTGTTTGCACACCAGGAATCCCATTGGCGTCAGATGCTGTCGAGTTTACACACCATGAAAGGTCCATTGTGTTTGTTTAGTGGATTGTGCAGCAGCTTTGACAGAAAGAAATCACAAACAAAGAACACTGAACGCCGTCAGTACACTGGGATAAAACTTGTGTCTAATCCATAATCCAGGTTAAAAGAGATACTTTTTTTTCAGTCATGATGAAACACAAGGTTGAGGTAAAGTAAATAATGCAAGGTGAAAATTCTGCTGTAAAATAATTTTTTTTTAATGATTAGTCTTCTTCACAGACTGTATTCTCCTGTGTGTGTCTGTGTTAGGGTAACAAAGGAGGAGTGTCTGTGCGCTTTTCCTTCTATGGACACATGCTTTGCTTCCTCAACTGCCACCTAGCTGCTCACATGAACAACGCTCTGCAGCGCGTCGACGAGTTTGAGTACATCCTGGACACGCAAGACTTTGACATCTATGACACCCCACAAGTCCGGGATCACAAGTCAGCACTCCTTCACAGAGTCACACAAGCACCGTGCATGTTTGCAACGAGCTGCCGTGCAAGTAAACTGCGGCTCTGCTGCTCGTTCACAGGGTGGTGTTCTGGTTTGGTGATCTGAACTTCCGCATCGCAGATCACGGTTTGCACTTTCTCCGCTCATCCATCAACAGCGGCCGGCTAAATTTGCTGTGGGGCAAAGACCAGGTAGTACACTAGTTTGAGCACACACAAATAATACCACACATACGATATCACACACTTGCTCATTATTTTCATTTTCCTGCAGCTCATCATGATGAAGAAGAAGGAAGCTTTCCTGCAGGAATTTGAGGAGGGGCCGTTAAATTTTAAACCCACCTACAAGTTTGACCGTAACTCCGACACCTATGACACCAGGTAACGTGCTACTGTGCAAAAAAAAATCTATATTACACACACAAGGTGGGCAAATTTTGTAAGCCTTATTTGTGTCCTTGTTTTCATTTTAATTTTGCACAGCGCTCCAAAGACATGGTTGGGTTTAAAGTAAGAATTTTTGTGTGTTGCATGCCCCGCATTCCTTTATCAGCTTTTGCCACCACATCTTTAGCTGTAGCTAAACAAGCCACGCTAAATGGAAGCTCAAAGCAGGCATGGCATCTATAAACCTGATTTATAGATGAACTTGATAGAAAGACCAGCTCCTTCTACAACTATTCTTGACACAAACCAGTTGTGTGTCTCACTGAGAAAGAGCTCTGCGCTCTCCCCTAACCTTAAACAATCCCAGGCCCCTGCAGCTCTGTGGCACCACCCTCTTCTTCCTCACGTCCCTCACCTGGGTGCTGCTCTCTGTATGGATAGGGCCTGGTTCAGTATGTTAGATCCACCAAGGTGGGTGCCTCCATAGATACGCCCTGAAGAAAAAGAAGAGGTCCTGCGTATAGGATAGACACCTTGAGGGTTACTTAGATATAACCTACATTCACAAAGTGTATGGAGACACTGGCATAAGTGACAAGATTAAAATGGGTTTTGTAAGCATAATAAGACTAATGAATAGCAGACATGTTCTGCAAACTCCCTTCTGCACCCAGCACCCCACTGTTTGCACTCCCCCCACTGTTTGTTCCTGTGTAATCCACGTTTTGCTTTTCACAGCAAACTAGTGTTTGCCTAAGCTGTAATACCCTGTCAAATAGTACTGTCTGCTTAGGAGTACTATTACATGCTACTTTGCATGTAGCATACATAATTTCTTCTATGCATGCTACACTATAGGTATAGCCTTGTACTGCATATGTGTGTGCTTGGTTTGCATTCTTTAACAGCACTCGTTTTTTCATAAAAATTAGTATTTAGATTTGCATGGATAGAAATAAATGGAAATGTGGTAAAAGGTAAGCAATAGAGAGAAAATTTAAGTTTTAAATAGAATTTGTATAATCGACAGTCATCTTCCTTTTACTTGGCTTGGAGCATCCACAACTTTTTTTACATGTACAATGACAATAAAGGGCTATTCTACTCTTCTATGCTATTCTCAGTGGAAAGAAGAGAAAGCCGGCATGGACAGACCGGATCCTCTGGCGGATCAAACCCAAGCCCCTGCCATCAGAGGACGATGATGAGAAGGCATCAACTTCCACAGATGAAGAGCAGGATGAGTATCCAGTCCTTGTCACCCAGGATAAATACACCAGTGACATGAGCTATGGAGTCAGTGACCACAAGCCTGTCATTGCAAACTTCAGTCTGGAGGTGAGAGCAGATGCACTGAATAAACTTCTGCTTTTTCAAATATTCTTTAAAAATATTTTCCTTTTTCTTATCTTTCCCGCAGCTGAGGAAAGTCTTTGACATACCACTGGTGCATGTGTCTCCTGTGGGCATATGGAGCGCAGACCAGGATGCACTTTTGACCTACTCTGTCCTGGAGGACTTCATGTCTTCTACGTGGGACTGGATCGGCCTCTACAAGGTACTAGGACACATGTAAAGACAACAAAATGAATAAATAAATAAATCATTAAAACAGCATATATTATAATTGTGTGGATTTGGACTGACGTTCTTGCCCTGCAGGTGGGATTTAAGACTACATCTGACTATGAAACCTTTGTTTGGGTTCGAGAAAATGAACTGCCAGAGACAAATGAAGTCATACAGGTAAAGTGGAAGTGGAGCATTTATGTCGAATTAACAAATTCTTTATAAATGCATTATTCATTAACATGCATGAATGTGTTGTTGCAGATTTCTGTGGATAAAGGTCAG
Organism: Hemichromis elongatus; assembly: GCA_015108515.1. Lineage (NCBI taxonomy): Eukaryota > Metazoa > Chordata > Actinopteri > Cichliformes > Cichlidae > Hemichromis > Hemichromis elongatus. Next base: position 44,194 of record VUQR01019312.1, read on the forward strand.
ATTCCTCTGCTAGGTGGACAGTACGTTTTGGGGTACTACAGCACAAACATGCAAAGCATCACTGGCCTCAGTGCTAGCTTCCAGGTAACTGTTCCACTATCATATCTGTAGTTATATAGTATAGTTACATATACTGCAGACACTTAACCAATCCTAAAATGTTTTTTTAAAAACCGTTTAATATAAAATTTAATGCACCCATTTCATAAATGTAGAATTTTTGCTAATACAGGTGTACCTACATAAGCGGTTACTGAGTGCATGCTGTGTTTGGAGAAGGAAGCAAGCATGGCAGCGTGCTTTATTTTGCACTGTCTTTGGTTCTTACAGATCCTGGAGTCTAAGCGTGCTGTCATGGAAGGCCTGGTTCCCGAGGATATCAACGGAGTCAACAAATAAGAACAGATTCACTGCAGTGCCACGTCTTTGTCCTCTCTGTTGCAAAGTCACCCAGATCTGAATCAGGCTATAAAATTGCCCCAAGGTTAACTCCTTAATCTACTGGATGAGTGGACTCTGTCATTCATGTTGGCCCCCACAATTTGTCATCATGTTAAATTCAGTTTGTTATTTCCTACTTTGCCTTTAAGGTTGAGGCTCACTCTTGCTGAAACAAGATCTCTAATAAAAAAAAAAAAAAAAAACTTTAATGAGTAGCCTCAGTCTATCCACAGACCCTGTTACCCTGTTAGAGCAGATATACGGAGAAACACATGTCAAACTGCACTGCAGCTTGAAAACAGAAACTACACTTGAGTTTTGTTTCAAAGTTTTATTTTTTGGTAGCCCGTAGTGGCCAGTACAGATTATACAAAAGATGGGAAACATCATTTTTATGTGCTGTCTTAGTGAAGAAAGGTGCACCCTACAATAGAAATCTAAAATTTCTTGCAATGGGTTGTCTGTAGAAATGGTTGGATATGAGTATCTTAGAGAGGAACAACACACAAACATATTATCCAACACTTTATATTAGCTGTTGGTTAAAGGCGTCCTAAATTCTTATGCTCAGATATTTTGAGTCATGTGGCTTCATAACAAATGTATCTAATGTATATGCAATAATATAAATCACAGGGTCCAAGGCAGAATTTCATTTCTATGCCAATGCAAAGATGATGATAGTGTGGCCTGTTTGTATATGTCCGGTCAGCTGGTTGATTGAATGAATGATGCAGAAACTTGTAGGATGTGTGCAAATGATCAGCTGGCAGGGAGGCGCTGGGAAAATGTATCTGTGATCAGCTTATCTTTAAAATGTGAATGCAGGTTGTCTGTTTCCCTCTTGATGAAAAGTATACATGAAAAGTATCAGCAGACTAAAAACACACTACAAGATAAACTAAATATTGTTTGTGATTTTTTTTTTTTATAAAAAAAAGTCAAAGTGAAGTTTATTGTCTCCAATATATACAGTGCAGTATATAGAAAGACAAGACGACGATGCTCCAGTTACATCAGTGCAAATAAAAAAGAAACAAACAAACAGATATAAGAAGAGTTACAAATTAAATATACACTCTAAAATTCAAATTTAAAATTCACAGTTTGATGATTTAAAGTGACCTTAAAATAATTTAAAGTGACCAGTGTAGCAGCTGTAGACATGAGCAGAATTTTGGAATGTAAGGATTGTCCATAGAGCAGCATCTGCATTACAGAGGCAGTGGAAAAAATAGAGTCAGTTAACAATTCGGGGGGGAAGCAGGTAGTAAGTTCAAGAATCTGATAGCTTGTGGGAAAAAGCTAATACGCAGTCAGAGGATCAGGCCCCGATGCGGCACTAGCGTCTGCTGGATGGAAGGAGAGAAAAGAGTCCATGTGAGGGGTCGAGCTCGATGCAGGAGGCCTTCCTAATGCTGTTCCGCTGATCTTGGCAGCTGCTTTATCAATCTGTAGTAGCTGGCAAAGATCGTTGACTTTGCAGACACCGAACCACACGGAGATGCAGCTGGTCAGAACGCTCTTTATGGTGCTCCTGTAGAACATGGTGAGGGTGGGAGGAGGAAGGTTGGGCCGCTTCAGGTGTCTCAGGAAGTGGAGGCGCTGCTGGGCCTTTTTGGTGATGGAGGTGGTGTTGGTGGTCCAGGTGAGATCGTCTGAGATGTGAACTGCCAGCAGTTTGATGCTGTTTACAATCACTGCCATGGAACCGAGGATGCTGAGTGGTCTTCCTGAAGTTGGCGATGATCTCCTTGGTGTTGTCCACATCGCTGGTGCTGATGAGTCCAACCACGGTTGTGTTGTCAGCGAATTTGATGATGTGGTTAGAGCTGTGTAGAGCAGTGCAGTCGTGTGTCAGGAGAGTGAACATAATATCCAGTGAAAAAATAATCCAGTATGTTTTCATGTTTAGGATGTGTGATTAATCAGTCGGTTACTTTAATTATCAATAATTAAAGGCCTGGAGGCTTGTAATCATATTATTTTGCAAAAACCAATATGAAAAGTCAAATTTACTTTAACCCACACAAGTAATAACCACAATAATGATCATGCTGGTTTTGCCCTGAGTGTACTCCAAAGAAAACATAGAACTGTCTACTCTCTGCATTGATAGATAATATATAGAACTGTAGGATATCCATTTCTGGCCATTTGAGTATTATTAATGATTTTATATATAGATAATAGGTAGTAAATTTGGGCAAGCTATTTCTCTTAGTATCTAAAAAGCCAATCACATGCCAGCATTTAGGCATGTGGAGATAATCAAGATTGCCTTTTGAGGTTCAAACTGATCATCAGAACGGAGAGGAAAGGTGATTTCAATGACTTCTAATGTGGCATGATTGTTGGTGTCAGACATGCTATTAGTCTGCAATTTTGCCACACAACCTTCTCTGGGGTTTACAGAAAATGGTCCAGACAAGAGAAAATATCCAATTTTTTGCGTGAAAATGTCTTGTTGATGGCAGATGTCAGAGGAGAATGACCAGAAGCTAGTAATGACAAAAACAACCTCTAGTTAAAACCAAGTTATGCAGAAGTGCATCTCTGAACACACGTCGAATCGTGAAGCAGACAGGGAACGGGAGCAGAAGACCACACTGGAAAACTGAAGCTGCAGTTTGCACCCACAGCCACCAGATCTCAATCCAGCAGTACACCTTTGGATTCAGAAGATTCACACCACAAATCTGCACCCACATCTGGGTGTATTATTATTATTATTATTATTATTATCAGCTGAATTATACTGATACACTTTTTCAACTATAAGTTAGCTACTTTACACAATTTGATACTGAAAAACTGAAACACCCATAGTTCAGATTTTGGGAGGTACCCACCCTGTCTCGCTGAACTAACAAGAGGTCAGTCATCAACCTGTGCAGCTGGAATTAAAAAGCATTAGCCTAATCGAAAAGTGTACGACAAATCAAAATGTGTTGACGACATCCTGCACTCACATTCAACTACCCTAGTGTGTGGTGAGTTCATTGATCCACTTCTGCTTTGCATATGCAGTTTAACACACAGATGTTTCTGTACTGCCTTAAAGTTAGTTGCCCGGCCAGTTCATAAGATGAGACATTAAAGCTCGATCTTACAGAGACATTATGAAGGTAAAGATAACTGGATTTCGTCTACGGAGAAGGAAGGAGCACGGCTACTTCCCATAATTCCTTGCGCGAGCCCGTTAACTGACGTGAAAATTTCGGCTTCGTTACATATCTTTCATTTAAAGGCTCTGCGGTGGTACACACGTGGGAATCTGTATCTCGTTGCTATCGCTCTACAGGTAAGGTTTTAACACAGTTATATTACACTGTAATGTCGCATAAACCCGAACACAGTTGTGCAAACAAGTCACTGTTATCTTACTGATCTGGACTCGGCTATGAAGGGATTTAGATGGTTAAAGTGTTGGCTAACGGCATGCTAGCTGGGTTAGCTTGACAAACTGTAGTTAGCTAGCAAAACAGTAAACCAAAGCAAATATTCAGATAGGACAATTCAACTTAAGTTTTCATAATAACTTTAAAAAATGGCTCCGCAATATATCGATGTTGCTTTGGTTGTTTATATTAACTTGAATGAACTTGTGTTAGACGTTATCTCATTGAATTTAGCTAGCTGAAAAACTGAGTAGTGCTTCGTAATGAGCTACGTTTAGGGAGATGCACAGCAATGTCAGCGTCTGTCAGTAATGCAGCACCGCTGAGACTTCCACGTTTTTGAAACATTGTTTGTCCGTTGTCTATCTGCGTTTGTTATTTTTTTCTGAAAATTTATTTTATTTTTGTAGAAATGTGAAACGTATTTAAAGTATATTCTGTTTTAGGACTTGTGGACCTGAAGCAGACATGTCGAGTGAGGACGTGGAGCGGCTTTTGATCCAGTTTCAGGACGAGAATGGGGAGATCCTGGGTTCACCTTTTGATGTGCCTTTAGACATTACCCAAGACAAACTACAGCTCGTCTGCAATGCATTGCTTCAGAAGGTAATTATACAACATAAATATACAGTATATTGTGTAAATATGTAGCCCAGATTGAAATAACCAAATGTCATGGTCACTTTTCAATTGTAAATCTATTAAACATGCTTTGTTTTGCTGTCATCCACTCTAGGAGGAGCCAGTCCCGATGGCATTCTTTGTGCATGGGGAGATGGAGGTGGTGTCCAGCCTGGGGTCATGCGTTAAGGCTCTTGGGGTTGAAACCGAACAAGTTCTGCCTGTGGTGTACCAGCCTCAAGCTCTGTTCAGGGTTCGGGCTGTGACACGCTGCACCAGCACACTACAAGGACACTCTGAGGCCGTCATCTCAGTTGCTTTCAGCCCCACTGGCAAGTGGGTACTTTTGACACAAAGTGAACAGATGTCAGCTTTTTTTTCTCTGCCAGTTTGTCATGATCTCTTGTACCTTTTGGGTCTCAATTGTGTAACAGTATATGAAAATGGAATTATGTTGTGACATCACACCTCTGATTAGATTTAGAACTTGATCTATTAGTCTGTTGTTTTTTTTTTTGTTTCAGATATCTTGCCAGTGGTTCAGGCGACACCACAGTGCGCTTCTGGGACTTGACAACCGAGACGCCCCACCACACATCCAGAGGTATAAAATAACATCTACAATGCAGCATGATCTGATAACCGTTGAACTTCAAGTGACTGATTGCTTTAATACACGATTGTTCATTTTAGGACACACACACTGGGTATTGAGCATCGCGTGGTCACCTGATGGAAAGAAGCTGGCTTCAGGATGCAAGAACAGTCAGGTGTGCTTTAAAAACAAACACGCTGTCCATAATCAGGTTTCAAAGATGCATTCATTAAACCTTTCTCTTTTTTCCAGATATGTCTCTGGGATCCAGTTACAGGTGCGCAGATAGGGAAGACTTTGACAGGACACACCAAATGGATCACTTGGCTCTGCTGGGAACCTCTCCATATGTGAGTGCTTGATCAGTTTTTTCATTTCCCTGAACTTCTCTGTTATTTGGCTGCACACCTCTCCTTAAGACCCATTTTATATACTAAACTTTTAAAAATACATCTACTCCTTTCTAAACACTTAGGGAAAGAAAAACTGCCTTTTGCTCTTCACGTGGACTGCCTACCTGCATGCAGATAAATCCTGTGATTGGTGAACTAAAGCTGGACTACAAACAAATACATGCAAAAAGACTTGAGCTCCCTTGTCTGATAATCAGTAAACTTTAAAAATGTGTTTATAGCGATGGCGGTTGCTTTAATAGCAATTACAAAAACACTCCACTGAAATATTGAGCTGTGAAATGAAACCGTAACACATGAATTCTGTTTCATAAGAAGCCAAAGTTAATTTAACAGCTGTTATGTGTTCAGATATATCTAAACTACTTATTCTACTGCAGGGTGGAGAGCGTGTCTGTTTTCAAACTGCTGGAAAAAACGATACCGTGTTGGAAATGTGCTGTAATTCTAACAGTAGTTTTTGCATGCAGACAAATAAATTACAAGGTTTCAGAAATGTCATAAAGTTACGGACACAGGAAGAGTTTCCCTTAAATGTGAATTCATTACATTACAACTGTGCAGCTATTGATTATTATTTGATTGTGAATTGAGACTAACTTAAACTTTGTGCTCTTATAATTGTTTTTTTATTCTTTTTCTTCTCCTTTCAGTAATCCAGAGTGTCGGTACTTAGCCAGCAGCTCTAAAGACGGCTCGATACGAATCTGGGACACAGTGTTGGGACGATGTGAGAAGATCCTGACGGGGCACACTCAGTCGGTGACATGTGTGAAATGGGGAGGAGATGGACTTCTGTACACTTCGTCCCAGGACAGGACTGTCAAAGTGTGGAGAGCAAAAGATGTAAGTGCGTGTGTGAGAAATTTATGCTATTAAAGGGTTAAGAGAGCGGTATTGTATTTTTTATTTTTTTTTTAAGTATATGTTAAACAGTATTGGTGTGTATTCTAGTGCATGAAGCATGAGTAATCCAGTCCACTGCATTTATTCATTTATTTATTTTTGGTTTTTGTGAAGGCTAAAAATGCTAATATAGACAGGTTTTTAATGGCTGCTACTGCCAGCTGTGTGGGGAAATCCAGCAGATCAGTTTGTGAGATACTCAGACCAGCCCATCTGGTGCCGACAACCACGTTTAAAGTCACTTAAATCACCTTTCTTCCCCCTTTATGTTTGGTTTTAACTTCAGCAGGTCGTCCTGGCCATGACTTCATGCCTTTGTGGTAACTAGCAGTTGAGCAGGTGTACCTAACAAAGTGGCTGGTGATTGTTTTAGAGAGCTCTTGTGCAGGTCAGCTGAAAAGTTAAAAGGTGACCTTAGTTCTGTGAATAGGCTTAGGGCGGGTTATCATGGGTGGCTGAGACACTGAAATATTAATGAACACAGAGAGGATGAGTTGAACAAGAGGAAAGAGAAACCCGTGAAGAGTGGATGAAACGTGTGTTTATTTTCATCTCTTTGATGCAGGGTGTCCAGTGCAGGACTCTGCAGGGCCACGCCCACTGGGTCAACACCCTGGCTCTCAGCACTGACTATGTCCTGCGTACAGGAGCTTTTGAACCTGCAACTGCCACCGTCAACCCTCAGGATCTCACTGGATCGTGTAAGACCCAAAACACTCGCATGTTCTTTAACATTCTGATTTTAGTCCATGATTTTTAGACCATGGTAAGTTTTGTTTGTTTGTTTTTTAGTATTTACTCTTAATAGGTTTGACTCTAGAGAACTGTTATGTCCCCTGGCTAGTCTAGGGGTAGAAGGGACTAACATAAAGGTAAATAGTGAAGGAGAAGCCAAGATGCATTTCGTTGCCCTGTACCTGTGACATGTGCAATGACAATAAAGTTGAATTCTATTCTATTCTAATTCTAAGATGGTAATTTTAAAAGGTTTATTTTGCACTAGCGATGAAGTTCAGACTGAGTTTTAACTTCAGGGAGAGCCAAGGCCAACATAACAAACAAAACATCCCTGATATGAAAATAAAAAGGAACTTGCCTAACTGCGTAGATAACAAAATATACAATCTATAACCATAACCTACCTAACCATACATAAACAGGAGAAAACAGGGTGTCAAAACAAAAGGCAGCTCTCCCCTACCGGCAGTCTGAACACAAAATGCACACATGAGTCAACAAGGTATGCAAGCCTGCACAGGTAGGGCAAATCAAAGTGGCCAGAGGGCCCAGAATCACAGCGCCATAGGCCTCAATTAGTGCTCTGCTGATTGGCAATTAGCTGGAACCTGAACAGCATCCAATCAGGACAGAGAAGGTGGAGCCTAGACAAAACATAAGGAGTTAGTTGAAAGGAAGAAAAAAACCCAACGTCCTTCGGGGGGATGCAACAAGAACAAAGTCTCATGTATGCGCCACACGCTCTGACATTTTTGTAATTTAAGTGGGTTTTTTATTAGCAAAAATGTGTCATATTAATGTTTTGGCAGCACAAATACAGCTAGCATGGTTGCTGTGTGTTCGGTGACCTTTCTGGTCTTATAAAGTTAAGGGGGGGTTGCTTTCATGTAACAAGTTTTTCTTCTTCTCCGTAGTGGAAGAGCTGAAGGAGAAAGCCTTAGAGAGATATAATAAAGTCAGGGTAGGTACCCTTTTCTGGAGATTTGTAAAAAGTCACATTTCCTTCCTCCCTGTTTTAGCAGCCTGACCTTTATCTTCTGCTGCAGGGCTCGGCTCCAGAGCGCTTGGTTTCCGGCTCAGATGATTTCACCTTGTTCTTGTGGAATCCTGCACATGACAAAAAGCCTTTGGCCAGGATGACGGGCCACAGCGCTCTGGTCAATGAAGTGCTCTTCTCCCCGGACACCAGGCTTCTTGCCTCGGCCTCCTTCGACAAGTCTGTTAAAATCTGGGACGGACGCACTGGAAAGTAAGAAAATCACCATCACAATGAAAAATAAATTAATTTGCAAGTGATACAACTTTTGTCCAGGTGATGGTGCTGTACAGCCAAAGATGTACTTCTTAGAGATTAGGACTCTACCTGCTTGTCCTTTTGCCCACAGGTACTTAATGTCCCTGCGTGGCCATGTGGCATCTGTGTATCAAATAGCATGGTCAGCAGACAGCAGGCTGCTGGTCAGCGGCAGCAGCGACAGCACGCTTAAAGTGTGGGATATTAAGAGTGGGAAGCTCAACATGGACTTGCCTGGTCATGCTGATGAGGTGGGGGAAGGAAATTTGACATAAATGCTTCCTCCTGCATGCTGATTACTATTCCTGAATTACCTTGAGTCTTATCTGTGCAGGTTTACGCCGTGGACTGGAGTCCTGATGGGCAGAGAGTCGCTAGTGGAGGAAAAGACAAGTGTCTCAGAATGTGAGTGCGATCCCAGGAAACCTCCATCCGTCCATTTATCAGATTGTCAGCATTTCCGCACACCGAAAACATCTAAATGTGTTTTTGTTTTTTCTTTTGTTCAGCTGGAGAAGATAAACCACAGTTCTCTCCTCTTCCTGGACTTTGACAAAGGATTGTCACATCTTCCGCTTCCAGACAGCTAGAACGAGGGCCCCTAGACTTTATCTAATTACCCATTTGACTTCATAAGGATCTGCCACTAGTGGGAGTGTCAGAGAATGCAGATGCAGTCAAATTACAAATGCTCGTGTGGCAACATTAACAGTGTAAGAGTTTAAAGCCATTCAGGTGAACCAGAATGTAAAATCATCAGCAGCGTTTCAAATTAATTACAAGTAGATTGTAATGTGTTGCTCACGTGTTTAAAAGCCAAACCAGGTTGTGCACTTATTAAAACGGAGCCTAACACACGTTTATGGTTTTGATATTTTGGAGAAAGGACCTGTGTATTTTCAGGACCATGTTTGGTGCTTTGTCACCTTTTGACCTCTCTAGATAAACTGAGTATCGGGCGGGGGCAGTGATGCCTTCCTCTGTGACGTAGATGCAGATGGTGCTCGCCCTGCTCCTTCAGCCTTTAATCTCCTGCCAGCAAAGCTGCAATCTGCTGATTTTTCTGCCTCTGTGGTGAAGCCAAGTGTCACCAACTCTGAACTGTTTGAGTCACAGCCCACACTGGAAATGCCAGATTGACCATTCTCGTTACAGGAATGTAAATATAAATGAGTATATTTATATTAGTTTCCTTGTCCGACTCAAGAATCAGCTTAGAGCGTTTATCCAGTTTGAGTGGCCGTTTATTATACAAGCACCGGTGGGAAGCAGCATGTCAAATATATTATTTACTTAAATGGTAAGTCTGAGCTCTGTTAGTTAGGAACTCCACTGCCAGTCATGGGATTTGTTTATAAAATCAAGATTTCTTAAACATATGTAATGGCAGTTCTTACTGTTTAAATAAATATTTTTAAGTCTAATCAGTGAAAGCAGCAGTTTTGTGCCTTCAACAGAATCTTGTGTCGAGGTTTTAAAGCCACTTCAAACTGTCCTCTGGTGTAATTAGGCTGTTGGTCGTTTGCTGGAACTTGAACTTATTCAAACTACTGTGCTGTTGACTCACTGTTTATATTATGAATGTTGATGAAAGTATCAACAGTGAAGGATGGTACACTGGTTAACAAGCGCTTTGCTACTTGGATTCTTCCACCTAAACTTTAATCGTTTCAAATCTAAAAATCGTTTTTGTGCGGCACATCCAAGTATTGGACGACTAGGATGACCAGATAGAAACAGCGATTCGTTTCGGCTTTTAGGGAATCAGTTTAGTCTCGAGTGAGGGCAAATTTAAAGGAGTGAACTAGTGTTTGAGGATGAGTTCAAAAGGAAACTAAAGCCAACTGAATCAGCAGCATGGGAAGCGTTCATGCAGGTTTCCCAGACTTTTCTTGGCAAAGGTTTATAGCTGGTGGATAACATGCTGGAAGCTTATCAGCTAATGAGTGCCGGTGTCACTGAAGGGGCGCTTTTTAAACTAAATCTCTGTGATGATCACAGGGAAAGATTTCATCAAGATATAAAAGCGATGGAACGCTGATATCAGGGAAAATTTAATCCTGAGCATGATGAATAACTGCTGTTGCAAGGTGAGATGGATGTGCAGCACGAACGCAAAAGCAAGTGCCTCAAACTTTATTTTAGCACTCTGACCTCGTTTTAGTTTAAGCTAAATTGACAGAAATCTGCTTTAACACAACTCTGGTGTCATTTTGTGGTTTGTTTTCAAAACGGATCAAAGCATCTTTAGTAGACCAGAGTAATCAAACTCACTCAGGCTTAATAATCACAAGTTTATTAGTAATATCTGGTTATATGCATCTTTCTTGAGCATTAATGATTTTCAACAAAAACACCAAACCCTTTAATGTGCCCAGCTGGAATCACCGTAAATCTCAAAAGCCGTTCGCCCTACGTATGGAAAGCAGTCAGCCTTAAACAAAAAGTCTGAACAGTAAAAGGAAAAAGTGCATTAATACATGAAAACGGTGATAGAGACCTAAAAAACAAAAAAAAATTCTGCTCTTGGTTGAAGGATGTTCTGCTATCGAGGACATCTTAGAGATCCTGCGTAAGCAGTTTGGCAAAGAGGGCAGAAAGGCTTCTGTGGTGCCACCAGGTCGATCAAATCTG
>VUQR01019314.1:3699-24713 GCA_015108515.1 Hemichromis elongatus
TGAATTATTACATTTTGTTCATTTTAACCATGTTTCATGAATAATAATAAAAAAAAAATAGAAGGAACACTTTTTGTGTGTGTGTGTGTGAGTGTGTGAGAGACAGCCTGAGCTCTACTCACATAGAAATCATCTCCTTTTATTACTCTCCCCATGAGGTCTGGAAGTATGTGTGCACGCCCGTCATCTCCAGACAGTAGGAGGTGTTTCATTACAGAGGATCAGCTGAAACGCCGCGCCGAGCCGCAGAAACCCGACAACTGTAACGAGAATGCCGCCGGTCTCCTTTCAGTGTCTGAATTTTTTTACCGAACAGCTCAAGGACGTGCAGGTCAGACGAAATCCAAACAAGAAGTAAAATTAATGGTGTGTTCAGGAAGTCCCCGTTGTGTCATAAAGCGTTTAAAACGGCGCTGCATTATCGGTGATGGCAGAAAGCTGCAGTATCACAGAAGAAGCCAAATCCTCCTGCTGTTAAAATAAAGCATGTTGCACAAATAAGTCCTTAAAAACAGAAGTGAGTTTTACACCTTTTCTCATATCTCAAAGTCACCGCTCCAAAAAAGTTCTTAGATGAATGATTTTGTGGTAGAGGTCAACAAGGTCCTGGGTGAGAGGTCAGATGAAGAGCCGTGACTGTAAACCCAGGAAAGTGTTACCAGGCCCAACGTAGAAGATCGATGTCATGTTCTAGTATGTAACAGGTAGGACCCAAATGAAGGCAGTTTATTTTGCAGTAATGGAAAGTACCAAAAATTCAAAAAGGCATTGCATAGCAACATAAGACAACAGGTATCTAATGAAAAACATGGCTGTTTATTCAAGGACACACGGAGGGCCGATGAGTGAACACAGCTGGGTAACAAGTAACAAGTGAAATAATCCAGGATAATGAGAGTAAAACTAAAATCACACACGAGATAAGGACCACCAAATTAAAGTAGGAAATACAGGAAACAGCGAACCAAAAGGTCAAGATACAAAGTAAGAAAACGAAACTAAACAAACCATAAATCAAACAAAACGTGTAATAAGAAATGAGACGTCCAAAAAAAGTTAAGACCCTGGCGCAGGATCCCAGATCAACACTTGAAGGAGATCACGTGGGGGGCAGGTCTTAGTCCCTGGCTGCTAAATCTGGTACTGTAGCCACTTTTATTCCATCAGATTTACATTCATTATTTTTTATTTCTATTTATTTATTTAGTTATTTCTTTGGTAAGACAAAGTATCTGTTTGCTCTGTTGGAGTTGTGCCTTCACTTGTGTAAAACGCCAAATGAAACATGTGTTTTCTTTAAAAGGACTAATGTCTTGTGCTTTTTGAACTATTGCTTTTTTCTACTTTATTTCTAACTTTTCGGATAAGTGTTGTGTACTGTACTTCTGGTGAATTATGAAGAAATCAAATGTACTTTTATTTCTCTAGTTGGGTTTTGTTGAGGAAAACAGGGTGATGGTAACGTATAGCTTTTAGCTTTTAGTGCATATAGCACACACACACACACACAAATCATCCATGCGGCACTCTTTCGGTGAGCTTGTTCCAGGTTCTTTGGGCTGTGCATACTGGCTTGCTGTCATGGTTTACTGTGGCACAACATGGAGCTGAGCCATGGTGAACGTGGTGCAGCTGGGATGTGAAGCATACATTTTCTGCTGCCTCTGAAAAGCGGAACAAGAGCATAAATCTGTACACAGAACACTTCCAATGCAAAAACTTGGGTCATGTGCCTTGAATGTTTATAGGCAAACCCACTTAATCTGCCTTTTTCTTTACTTTGTGGTGTAAAATTTACCTTAAAGCTTCTACCGTCACATGTATTTCGAGCACAACAATGAAGAAATGTTGATTTCATGGTGTAGCTCTCAGGTTCTTGAAGTAAAAGCCAAGTAGAAACCTCCATGGGTAGAAAATTAAGCCAAGGTGAATGTGATATGAATCTGCAGTTCCTCTAAAATCCACTTGAGGCTTCAGTTGTATTTTGTTATTAGTCATCAAAGCAAATACAGAACCAGGCACTGTTGTCTTGAAAAAGCGAAGGGTTCTATGGTTTTACACACACGCAAAAGTTTGTTTTATCTGAGTAAGATAATCTGGCCATCAGGCTGTCCAAATAAAGCTGGATGACCAAAACAAACAGACCCCACATAGCTGTACGCAAAACATAGATGTAGGGCCAAGGATGTGGGGTTCCACCATATTGTGTTTTCAAATTGTGCAGTTTATCTCGTTTTTTATTTATTTATTTATTGGTTTTGTGTAATTGTTAGCTGTGTTTACATCTGGCGCTGTCAAAATTGGGAAAAATAATCATATCAAATATGAGGAGCAAATATGTTTCCCAAAACAAATCTGACCATAACGACATGTGAGGACCAGGAGGGAAAAAGTCCCAACATTTCATTTGTTTCTATAGGCTTGCATTGGATTAACACCAGAACTTGACAACAAAGTAATTAACCCATAATGCAACAGCACACAAGAACGAATACCCACAATGTCAGCCACTTACACAGGTTATGTCGTAGGCTCAACAAGGATTCACTACAAAAGCCTAAATCATTCATGAGATGTCACAACAACAAATTATCTCATCAGAAATTTATACTATTTTAGCTACTTAATGTCAACAGCTTGTAAAGATTCAAGATTCTTTATTGGTCACATGCATAGTTATACAAGTACAACACACAGTGAAATGTAACCAGAGCAGTCAGGAGAGCAAAGTCGGATATTATAAGAGTTGCAGGATGAAAACATCTATGATGAAGATCGTTCCTCGCCGTTACGGTGCATAAAGAAGTAAACTGTAAATGTGAGCGTAGCATCACATATTTCACATCCTTGTTACACACTGAAAGATAAATATTTGACATGGTTCCGCACACTTTTTTCATCTCCTCAAGTGTCACAGGAGCAGCTTGTGGACTGTCACCTTATGGAAATCAGACACCCAGCAGGTGGTTACGGTGTCTGTATCTGTCCCACCATGGTGAGGGGTTCCCACGTGGACGTCACAGATGCTGGGATTTGCATCAGTTCTCGACCTTTCCCTGCTGCGACCCCTCGCTGGGTCGTGACACCCTCCTGTTCTGTCCCGGTGAAGTCTCATCTCCTGCTGCTTCATTCCTCACAGACACTTTTATTGTTCTGTGAATCTGAATCAGGTCAGGAAAGTACATTTATGTACACAACCGCTAAACATTTGTGGTAACACACCACATTTTTGACACTAAATGGCTGGTAAGCTGTGTGGGCCTTTGTTACTAAACAGTTTAAATCTGCTTTAAGGACTGCTTTGTGTCTGTAGATAATTAAATATCCGAGCAAGTAAAAAAAACAAAACAAAAAGACATGGAGTACCTCAAGGCACCATTCTGGGGCCTCTTATCTTTGACGTGCCCTTACCGGCAACAGCAAAATACTATACATACAAATTCTGGGCTAATTCATTTATTAAATAAACATTTAGATGTGCGAGAAAAATAATACAATCTGTTAGATTATAACAAAGTCAAATGCCTTTTGAGGGATAAAGGAGTTATTTTTTAGCTGAATTTGGAAAACTATGAACATGATATATAGTAAACCTAATCATACAGTAACCAGTCTGTCTAAAAACTCCTCAAGACCAACCTATCCATTCATCCTCTACCACTTACTAGGTTGCAGTAGAAACTCCCATACGTCCCTCTCCTTAAATACCGTCTCTGGCATGTGTGAAGGGCTCACGAAGGTGATCCCAAACCAACCATGGAATATAATTTTATCAATGTGTACTGGTGCAGACCCAGGACACGCTGGAAACACCTCACCTGAGCCACCAGGAGGCATTTTGATCAGACGCTGAACCGGCTCATTTGAATCCCTTCGATGTGGACGGTCAGCTGCTTTCCTCTGAGATCCTTCCAGATGACTGAGTCCCACATCCTATCTCTAAAGCTCTAAATCACTTTTTCACACCGGGCCGTGTAAGTTTGGATTGTTTTTCCTCTTAATAATAAACACCGTCATTTTTGTCTAATATTTAAATTTGTTTGATGATCTGAAACATTTAGGTGTGACAAACATACAAAAGAATATAAAATCAGCAAGGGGCACAGGCCTTTCCACACCACTGTTTACTGACACCTGAGGCTGAAGACTTGTTGATCTTTACTTCTAAACAACCGGTGTCAAAACTAACTTGAAAACATGACTTCATCAGTGCTTGAATGTGAACTGGTGAAGTCAAACCAGGTAGCAAAGAAACAGCTACGTTTTTCTTTTTGTTTCTTCAAAGTTTTCTACTCTTGTTACGTCTGTATGTTTGTGTGATATATCATTTAAATGGCAGCAAAGCCCTGACTCAGGTTATGAAAACAGGAAAGTGCATGATGAGCTGAAAAACTCCGAGTGCAGAGAAAGATGAGCGTAAACTGCAGAGGAAGATCATTTCTACAGCTCGCATTAATGGTTTTATTCCATTGGTCCACAGCTTGTGGCCTTTGTGCTGTAGGCATCTGTCTCCCTACGTGAAAGTCAATCCGCCCTAGGTAGGGTCTCCAAAGGCACGCTACTGAGGACCAATCCAAAGATCTATACCCAGGATTATGTAGTCCCACCTGGGACGGGTGGCCAGGTCATAAGGGTTTCTGTGGGGATACCACCCAGAGCAGGAGCTGTAGATGTTCAGTGAGGTTGACTGGATGGCATTCATTACCATTTCCTTTCTAAACAGTTAGGTCTGGTAGATCTTTAAAGTAGTTACAGACTAATATTGTATCATTATGATTGTTTTAATTTCCTTTGTAAAAATAGTGTGAATGTGTTAGAAATTCAGCTTTATTCTTTAGTTTCTTCTTCTACCAGCTTTGATTGGGCAGATCACCCTCCTGCTCCTGAGAGGATGAACCTTTGTGATGATGTCCCCATCTTTCACTTCTGTTTTTGTGTGTGTTTGTGGGATTTAATTGTAGGGACTGGTATAAAAGCAGCATCTCTGGCACACTTTCGCTGCTGTCAGCTGTAATCTTTTGTTTTTCAGATACTCCAGTGATGTGTGTTGGGGTCTGTAAAGCTTCCAGCTCAACAGCTTACGGTGCACAAATGTTTGGATATAAGAAAAGGCCCAAACACACAATCACTCCCGGAGATCCTTTTGAATGACTTTCCTTCTTTACTCTGTGAATCCTGTCGGCCTCTTCTTAGTGTCTCTATGTGCTAATGTGTCTTTGCTCGTGACTTGTTGACTTGCTGAATTCAGATTTGTTCTCCTGTTAGCGGCCCCGCTTGTAAAATTCATTCGTGATTTCCAGGAAGGTTTCTCATTCTGCTCATTTCTAGTTCCATAATTTTATTCTTGACTCTATTAAAGTAGCTTTGCATGCTTCACAGCTCAACATAATCCATCTTTGTCTTGTACCGCGCATTCATAGAACCCCTCAGTTCGTACTGTGTCTGCCCTTTAGCTCCTCCCAGTTTAGCCAACCAAACATAAGATGGGAGGGGCTTCTGTGCTTAAGACAACCATATTAGGGATATTCTAATCATAGGGAGCCAAGAGAAGAAATAACTGTGTGAAACTGAGTTTGACGTTTGAAGCGTGAGCTTTAAACTGACCTCAATATTTGAATCAATGGTTATCTTTAATATGGCCATCCTCCGCGGAAACAGGAGAAACATGACAGGAAGCAAGGAAACTAGAATAATGTGTGAGCTTTAAATCACCAGCTATGATTCTTTTACGTGCTGTCTAACTTACAGTAAATGTAAAAAGTCTTTTATCTGTTTAAAGCCCAAGGTTATCAAATTCAGCCCAACAGCTACAGAGGTGTTTCTGGCCAGATTTAAGGATGCTTTTCAGGTGGAAACTAAAAAAAGGAAGAAAAAAAATCTGCAAGGCCTTATGGGGTTAATTTAAAAGCAAACTCACTCTGGCAGCGCGCAGCTGTTTTCAAAGAAAAGCTTCTAAAGGGCTTCTGTTCGCTCCCTTCTTAGCAGCAAACTAAAGGCAGAGAAATGAGCAGGTGAGCATGGGAGATCATTTAACAGCTAAAGAGCTGAATATTTCCCTCAGGAGTTTGGAGGGAATCCAAAAACAGAGCTGAGAATCGGTGAAAACGACACTAATTCTTTACACGGAACCAAACAAGACTCCTAATTAATGCTTCTGCAGGACGTGGAAATGAGCAGTTTATTGCATTGGGCCCAAATCAAAACAGAAGTTACTGCAGGTTCTAGAAAGTCTGGATGATGATATATATATTTTTCTAAGTTTGTCTCTGTACACCACCACAGGAGACTTTAGATCAAAGACTCGAGATGTGACTGAAGTGCAGATTTTCAGTTTTAATTTAAGGGATTTAACAAAAGCATTAGACTATCTATTTAGGTCCTTTTCAGAGGCAGTAGACTGTCTAATGGCCAGGTGAGGCCTGTTCCCTCATTATTCTCTGACAAATTAAGCACATTAAAGATGAGGAGTTCAGGTTTATTTGCATTTTTCCTGGAGCTTTGAGTACGAGGTCCAAATAGATTTAGATGTAAGCGAAGCAGGCATCATCAGACTGGAAAACCAAAATATCGACCGAGGCCAGATTACAAAAATCGTTATGTGTCATTTTTGTTATGTGCTTTTACAAACCTTTCAGTTTCATTGATGACAGAATGTGATGCTTCTCCCGGTGCAGGATACTGGTTATTGCAGCATCCTTTTTCTTTTTCCACGACTTTTGATCAAAATACAATCAAAAGTCACTGCACGATCGAAATATCCCCCCCCCCAGCAGCAGCAGACCTCACACAGCTCAGAGTGAATACAGCTGAAGGCTAACAAGCTGCTAGTGAGTTCGACAGCTCATGAAAAACAGCCTGTTGCCATTTCCTTCACTCCACTTTCGGCTGGTTAGGCTAATGATCATAGTGGAGCTTGATTTCATTTACAGAGAGGGAGGGATGAAGGGCAGCCGTGTATGTTCGTAGTGAATGTGAGGAGTGTATATATATTTGCGTGTGCACAAAGACAAAGTGGAGGTCGCTGATCCATCAGGACATCTCGAGCTTAATTTAATTAATTTTGCCTTTGTGGTGTTGCAGGATCAAATGGAAACAAGGTGAAGTGGCGCGTGGAGGACGGTGGAGGACGCGTGTGGAGGACGCACGCAGAGTGCGGCGAAGGACGCCTCAAATGTGAATGCGTTTCCACACCGCAAGCAATCACTCGTCTCTGTTTCTAATTTCCCCGTTCATGTAATCCAGTCATAGCCGCCATTGATTTGCCTTTGTTATTATTGGGGCGATCGTGGCTCAAAGAGTTGGCAGTTTGTCTTGTAATCGGAAGGTTGCCGGTTCGAGCCCCGGTTCCGACAGTCTCGGCCATTGTGTCCTTGGGCAAGACACTTCACCCGTTGCCTACTGGTGGTGGTCAGAGGGCCCGGTGGCGCCAGTGTCAGGCAGCCCCGCCTCTGTCAGTGCGCCCCAGCAGCTGTGGCTACAATGTAGCTCACCATCACCAGTGTGTGAATGTGTGTGACTGAATGTAGTGTAAAGTGCTATACAAATACAGGCCATTTACCATTTGTTCACCCACTCACTGAGGTTGACGAAGCTTCAGGAGCTCATACAGATGACATGCAAACAAGCTTCCTGTATGGTTAAAAGGCACTGCAGCAACTTTACATGTGTTCAGATCATTTCTGTGCTTCGTTTGCTTCACACTGCAGTGTCGCTCTGTGTCCGTCTGTTGTTGAAGAAGTCCATCTCTCTGTGGCCGGCTGTGTAATCGATAGGCAGCCCGATATTACCGTAGGCTGGTGGGCGGTGAGTTATTCCTCGGAGCTGAGGCTGATGGAGGAGGGAGAGGATGAGTCTGAGCACTGAAGCGTTGGCTCGGAATCGAATCTGAGGCGAGATAGCCTCATAGATATTATAAAAGTGAGAGGGAGGGATACATATGTGGGAGAATTTATGAGTGCCTCTGCGTAGACTTGTGTGCAGAACTGTGCTGAAGTTTTAGGCACTTGTTTGGCTTGTTATTCACCATATGAAGCCAATAATAATCACAGCTTCTGTCTGAGAATGCAAATGTCAGGCGCAGTCAGATCGAAGCTTAGAGACTCTTTTACCTGCCGGCTCTCCAGTACAAAGTCTGTTTGATGTTGGATCTCACCAGTGTGGGGAAAAGAGCAGCTAATTTTTCTAATCAGCATTCCCAGAACATCATCTTACACATTCCTGCGCACAAAGGTTTGAGCCTTTTCTCCTTCAGTAGCATCCAATGTACAGAATAGGTTGAAATCATCGTGAGGGGAGCTGTGCCTCACTGAAGTTAAGAAGTTGGTATTAAATGTAAAATGAAGCAGCTTTCATAAATATAAATCCACTACGATTGTCATGCATGCCATCTTGCAGAACATTGTAGTGGAGAACAAATTTTTTCCCCTTAATTTTATTCGACAACAACTGTCAGCTGAAGATTTCCATAAAAGGGATGGGTCTGGGTTGCTTCCCATGTCTTCTTTACATTTTCTGCTTCATTTGGAAATAAGTGTAGTTTCAAACCCAGCTGGTGGTGATACGCACCTCAGCAGAGGTAAGGCGTATTTTTACTGTGATCTTGCACCGCCCAAATGCAACACGCCTCCACTTCTCCCAGCTCGTGGAGCTCTTAAATGTTGCTCTCTGTCAGCTCCTGCACTGACCTCACATGCTGTAGGTGATGCACATCACATCAGACGATTGGTCAAAAATAACACGGGAGACAGGACTAAGTTGATCTGGGAAAGGTATTCAAAACAATCCGACGGACAGGAAGTGCCAGAGAAAAGATGCATCAAAGTAAAGCAAGAAACCCAAAAGACACAAACAGTAAAATGAAACAGAAATCTAAAGTTAATAATAAACATAAAGCTGAGGATCTAAAACAGGGACAAGCTGAGCTGAAGCCTAGCAGACAGCTATATATATAGCCGCCTGTGTCATCTTCCACCTGTTAGTCAAAGAGGCCACGCCCCCATAAAGGCAAGCTTTAAATTTTATCTACATATCAGTGGATTGCAGATTGCAGTCAACTGTCTGTATTCCTTTTTTTCTTACTCTTCCCAACCCAAGTGCATAATCCAAGCTAAGGTCGCGGTTTCTCTTCTTCTCCACCCATGTGTGGGGCAAACCTGCCTGTAGAGATGTATTTTCAGTAGACTAATTCTAAGTTTACAGGAATGTAGTCTGTTGGAAAATGTAATTGCATATTATGGACATGGAGGGAAGAAACACAGCATAGTGAGGGTACGACACGACAACTAACACGAGTTAAATACACAAGTAGGACAACTAGAGGATGGGAAACACGTGGTAACACAGCTGGGACAAATCAGACCTAATGGGGGTGTCCAAACTCATGGGCTGCATCCTCCTGAGGACCCGGCCTTCGCGGTCTACGCGGGCTGGCTCCTCATCAGGTCGGGTAGGCCGGAAGTGAGTGGCTGTAAAATTGGACTGTCTAGCCTTCAGATTTGCATCACCAGCTGTCTCGGGCTACGTCCACACATACACGGGTATTTTTGAAAACAGAGATTTTCTGTTTTCATTTTATTTTTTCAAAAAAGAAAAAAATCTCATCCATGTTCGTTTTCAGTGACCCAAAACGCCGTGTACGTGTGGACGTAGCCGTCTGGTGTTCGCGCTGGCTCTAGTGTGCCGGCTAGCTATCGAGCTAGAGAGCTAGAAATACAGAACCATAAACCAAAAGATGAGTAATAACACAGAACACAAAACACTTGGTCATAGTATGATTTATTAAATAATCTCAAAAAATGACTGGCTGCAACTTTAAGCAGGTGAATTATAAAAATGTATCTCCCCTAAAAGTTGTTATAAAATGTGAAATTATCTACAGAGACCAAATCTGCTTTTGCATCAGGCTGTAAACATGTTTATTTCTGCTGGACATTTTAACATGCGAGTCTATGGGGACTCACTGCTGGAGCCTCTGGTGGACATCAGGCGAACTGCAGCTTCTGACACTTGGTTGTGAGCAGGCTGATGGGGAAGCTTTCTTACAGTGACACTGTACGTGGGAAACTTTTAAAATCTGTGTCTGTATCTCTCTCTCTCCCTCTGTTGTTCATTTTTAAGGCCGAGATAAGCCGCCCCTCTGTCTTCCTCTGGGTGTACAGACACTGCTCCGGTGGAGGCATTAGCTCCTAAATCACTGCAGCTTTCTGTCAGACACAAACGATCTTGTTTTCCTCATAAGGAAGCAGCTGGCAGCAGAGAGGCAGGACAGATACCCCGTAAACCAAAGGCACCAGATTAGGCTCAGGATTAGCTATTGATCCTTCATGCAAACAATCTCTTCTCCATTTAAACTGATATTATTCATTGGTGCCAGTCTGGTTTTACACCAGCATGACGCAATGACACAAACAATTAAAAGTGAGCACTGACTGTTTCCCATCAGTTAATGAAGCTGTCCAGTCTGCAGGAGAACGATAAGGGCAGAGGGGCCTGTAATTAAAATTGACCAATCACCTGTCTGCCTGGTTAAAACCCTCCTGACAGCTCAGGTGTCATTACAGAGAACAGCAGAGAGTCACCTGCTCGTTGTTTTTAGAGTTTGTTTGGTAAAAGTTCACAGCCTACACCTCTGACCGGTATGGAGGCTTACCGGTCAGAGGTGACACGGTTGCACACACAGCACAATTATTTACAGCAGGGATATGAAACATAAGGCTCTGGGCCAAAATCAGCCCTGCAAAGACTCCTATCTGGCCCACTGGACAACTTGTGAGGCAGAAATTTTAAATAATTTTTAATAAGTTTTACAGATGTTAAAGACTTCCTCTATGAATATTCGTACTATATCAAATTAATTTAGTAATAGGTAAACAATTAGATGACAGAAAAGCTGTCTTATTTTTATTTACTATAAAAAATTTCAGTTTTTGCGAGTAGGCCCACAATAATAATAATGATTATCTTTTTATTTATATTTTACCTTTTTTATTTTATTTTTATTTTTATTTTAAACCCTAAACCTCATGCTGACACATTGCTGCCATTACATAAAGCAGCATTTCTTTAACGTATAGAAAAACATAGGTATTATTTTGAAATTGCACTTTGTTTTTCTTTTATTAAGTTATCTCAGGGATTCAATGTGTAAATAATCTGAGTAAGTACATGTTTGCTCCACAGTTAACTATAAACTAGTATTGCATTGCTTCATTAAAAGTATTAAAGCTGTTTTTTTGTCTGCCCAATAATCAGAAAACTACATTTGCTGAGTTTACTGTTGGAGAACCTGCTATCAAAATAATTTGATGCATATTTGCTTAAAAATGACTCCCCGGTTACTATTTCATGCTCTGTCAGTCAATGAATTAATTAACTAATTGGCAGCTGGCTTTTTCATTTCCATTCTGTGGGCTGTTACTGGGGTGAGAGAGGGGCCCAAGGACAAATCAGTGCCCCAGGGCCTCTCTGGGGGTTATTCTGGCCATGCTTGGTTCTTTTTTATGTTTTTTGTCCATTAAAATTTCTTGATTTGTTTTTTTTTTTTTAAATCAAATAAGGGGATGCATTTTGTTTGTGTGAACATATATAAAACACAGACTGCACAGATTAGGTTGTATAATCACAAATTTCATGAAGAACCCACTTTTTTTATACTTAATGCCCACGAAAACTGCTCCTCGAGTCTCTTTCTGAAAGCAATGGAGGTAATAAAGTACAGTTTGAAAGAGTAAAAAAACTCCTACATACGGTCTAAGCGTCCTTCTTTACCTGCTAGTTAAAGGCCCATCCTCATCGACGTCAAAACCCAGAGAGGTGAACATGAACTGTGAATAAAACATGGACTCACCGAGCAGCCGGACCGGCACAGACAAGGATACACTCCACCCTGTTCTCCAAAGGTGGGGATTTATGGTGCATCTCCTCCTTCTCACATCCCCTCTGACACTTTCATTACAAAGTAAAATATCACAGAAATTGGACATTTCCTTCTCCTGGAGATCAGGTAGTCGGGCGGAGGGAGAGCGAGTGAGACAGGCGTGCTTTCCAATAACAAGGTCCACCTCTTCGGCTGACTAATCCTGACACATGACAGACGGCCCTCAGAAAAGAAGGATGGTGCCGATTCACGGCAGGGTCCCCGGTGGTGTTGGTGTTAGTGGTGGTGGAGGGGGGGGGGCTCTCATTCTGAATTGGACGAGACCCTCAGGCGGTAATGGTCCCTGTGAATTTCATTTAAGGCTCAAAGGATTTAAGGACTGAGCTTTCTCGACTGAGCTTTCTCACAGGAACTTTAGAGTTCCTGTTGATGCACACCTTTCATCACCAGTGTCAAAATCTGCATTTATACAAATACAGCTTTCTGTGATGGAGTAAAAAAAGAGACTGAAGGAAGGCACGTTAAAATAGTGAAGCTGACACACACGTGACTTTTTACTTGGACATAGGTTTTGCTGAACTTTGGGGGCAGTCTGGAGGTCTTCACAGTAAATTTAGAGGATCAGACGCTTCGTTTCCTGCATTTCGTCAGTTTTTTATGCAGGAATTTGTACCTTTTTTGCAGTTTATTGTGGAAATGTTTTCATGTATGCAACAAAAAGAATTGCAACAATTCAGCAGCGAGTAAATCTCTCAGGTTTTCTCTCAAATAATATTAAATCAGATCAGCTGTTAAAACATACACCAGCATGAGATTGAGATGACTTCATAAAAAGCACAGTTTATCCACCTCACTTCACTGAAAAGCTTCACTGCATTCACTCAGAGCCTGAGAGGCCAGGTCAATATGTTGTGTTTAGGATGGATGTTACAACGCGGAGAAAGGCCAATTTCATCAATTACCTGGAATATTACCATGTGCTGGTTTCATCACTTTATGGAAATTTCCACATCGACACTACAGAGATATACAGAGGACGTGCAGATGATCTGCATTTCACTGAGACACCGCACGTTCACGAGCATACAAAACGAAACATATCCCCGATGAGATCATTCAATATTCTTTAAGACAACATTTACATTCACTTAGCAGCACAGGGACGTCAAATCAAAGGTCAGAGTAGAGGTCAAAAGTAAGATATTGATAATATTGTAGGATTTTAAACTTTTAAATGACTTGTATGTCATTTTAAGCTTCAGTTGGAGGTTCAGTTTTGACTGCTGGTCTCATTGTCATTGAGTCTTGAACCCAGGGGTTTGAATTTCTCAGTTTCTCAGATTCCATTTTAAATGAGGATCATTTGATGATTTATTTCTATTTTCTTTGATGTTATTTATTATATCCTCCAGCAGGATCCGCTTTTAGTCCTACTTCTAAGGTTATGCTTGGGTTTGGTCTCTGTGTATCTTGGTTATGTAGTATTGACTCGTCTGCTTTTATGTTCCCATTTTGCTTTTTTCAGTTTCTGTCCTTTATGTTATTTCCTGTTTTATTTTGATGGTCTTCTGTCACTTTGTATTTAGTTCTGCTTTCTTGTGGTCTCAGCTGTTTTTCACCTGTTTCCTCTCCCATCGTTATCTTGTGTGTATTTATTGTCTGAGTACAGTGACTAGTTTTCACCAGTTGCTTTCTACTTCCTCTCACAGACAATACAACAGATGGGCGGGGCTACTGTGATGTCATCCATTGGTTTCTGAAGTCACATTTTTCAGCTTTGAGCTTTTTTTCAGCCTTTTCACCATCATTGTCTTGGTTTCAAAAAGCTGGATGTGTTGGAGACTGTTAGCAGTGACTGACAGCTTGTGATTGACATGTTGGTAGCCAATGAGAGGCTTTCATATGCAGATCATCCTCCACTTTGAAACATGGTGTATGAACAAGATTTAAAAAACAGACCTAAATTTTTAGTCAGTGTGACCCAAAGTGACGGAGCTGTTTACAGAGATCAGCTCAGAAATCTGTTTTTCCGTAGACTTGTAAAGCCCCGGACTCTGTGTGCAGCCACAGCTATCGCCATCTAGTGGCCTTTGGATAGAGGAAAAGTTTAGGGCACTTCTGCACTGGCTTCATTTCTTCTGCTCTGAAGTTAAACCGTCTGTGCTCCCTGTGGAAAACTACTGGTTGGTCTACTCATAACACTACTCTGACACTACTCTTCATAACATCATTACTTTTAACTTTTTACATGCCCATCAGCACAAATCCTGAATAAGGAGTGGATGAATGAGGCTTTTGATTTAGTATTAAAGTGTTTCTATGAAGACAACAGTGAGGACCAGCCCAGTGTCGAGAACTGAAATGCAGGACGTGAATGAACAAAAAGATCAGAGTTTTGTTAAGCTGCTGCAGAAAACACAAAGCCCAAAGACGAGCCAGGGAGTGTCCACCCTGAGAAGTAAAACAGACGTCATGATCAAGACAGCAGGTACAGAACGAACTGCACACACAGGACGGTAACGAGACTCAGCTGAACTTAATCTAGATGAGAGGAAGTAAAACCAAACACAAGACACAAGAAAAATAACTAAAATAATTAAAAAAAATAATTAAAAATAACTATGAAGAAATAAATAAAAACCCTAACGAAACAGAAGGAAACACAAAAATATGAGTGAGCTTAACTAAAGGGCTCGCACAGTCGCAGGAACAGTAGCACTTTATAACACAGCCTGCATGTAATATGCCTGAATGATGATGTAATTATAGTCACTTACCAGTGGATACAGCAGGATACGATGATGACAATTCCAGTTTTCACAGTAAAGAAGAAATATTTATACTCAAAGTAAAGCTAAGCAGTAAATAACCAGCATAAAAACAAAGAATAATTACTCAACCTACACCATGAATACAATTTTAGGGCCAATGGCCATATTATGTAGGGGCTTAACCTTCCGGTCCTACATTTTAAAAATGTACACATTATTATGGTGTTGTGGTGACAAGTTGTAGTCTGATAAAACAAACTTTAATAAAAGTGTGGTAAGGACTGTTGTCTGTTTCCTGGTGACCTTCATCAGTATATTAATAGAGTCCATATAAGAGTATGAGAGAAGCTGTAAAGTACCTTTGATGTGGTTTTTGTTGTCTGTAAGCTGGACAGAGGATCATAATTCGAGCCTTTATAGCTGCTAAAAATAAATAAATAAATAAAACCCAGCGAAATCACAAAGTCCAAAAAAAACCCACCTAAGAAACACACGAAGGACAGCAGACGGAAAACAGACAACATCACAATCCACAGTCTGATCTGTGTGAGCGGACAATGGCTGTAATGTTAATGACTGAAAATATGCTCTCATGTTTTTCAGTCCAGTAACAAATCTTTTAAAGGTGGCCCGCAGAGAAGAAACACAATCCTGTTTCAGGTTAGAGAAACACTGCAGTGCGCCAACAAGAAGAAAACGTCCAACCAGGAGGCATAAATAAGTGAAGAGTCTAAGGTTTCAAAGAGCTCAAGGATGTGTTTATTTGTAAGAGGTACGGTCTTTAGATTTAACTTGTGTTTTCAGGCTCCAGCTGCTCCTGTTTGACTTCAGCAGCATTCAGACATTCAAAGAAAAGTGCTTTGATGCTGAAGGTGAAGACGTCTTTTGTCTTATCCACGCGCAAAGCTCTGCAGAGACTGAAAGTGAGAACAGAAGGACGATCTATCTGCCTCCTCGCTCCTGCCGTCTGTCCCTCGTCCGTCACTTTCCCTCGCCGCTCTCCTTCAGACCTGCGACCATCAATTATGTCTGCCTGTACTGTAATGGCCGACTTTCCGTGCGCACGAGAGGCGTCTGCAGATTTACGGCTTTAGCCTTGATGCTCGGGTGTCACACTCTGTCTCCCTTTATCTCGCGGCCTCATGTAAGTTTTGCCAATCGATGATACAAAACAAAAGCCGCATGAAGAAAAGCTTCCTAAAATCTCCATTGATTGCGTGGAAGGCCGCCGCGTCGTGGGGACATATGGCCTTGCTGTGACAATGGAAGAAAAGCTCACTGGCGTCTGTTCAAAGTTCTGCTGGTTTAAAACCGTTTGGATGGCTGTCGAGCGGAGAGAGATGATCTGAGCTTATCAGCCACACATCTGGACAACTCTGGGCAAAGATGGACTTGATGGAAGTTATTGGATGGATAAAGAATGCAACTTTGAGATTAGGGTCATTTTCCTAGGTACACTTCTTCATCTGCTCATTAATCTAATCAGCCAATCGCATGGCAGCAATGCATGATCAAGATTAGCTGCTGAAGTTCAGAGTGCATCATGTAAGGGGACTTTAAACATGGTGTGGTCTGAGTGTTTCAGCCATCTCCAGGGTTTGCAGGAGACGACACATAGAAGACCAAACTTAGTGGCACTGCTGTCAGCCAAGAACAGGAAACTGAGGCTACAGTTCACACAGACACAGACAAAGACCAACAGAAGATGGAAAAATGTTTCCTGGTCTGATGAGTCTCGATTCCTGCTGCAGCCTTCAGGTGGTCGAGTCAGAGTTTGGCATAAAAATCATGACAGCATCCATCCTGCCTAGATCAGCAGTTCATGGTTGCTGCTGGAGGTGCAAGTATCAGATGAGCTTTGTTTAAGCACCACAGACCACCTGAGTACGGTTGGGTCCATCTGTCCCTCTGTCCTTGCCGGCTGACTCAACACTTTCTGTCTTTCTCTTTGTGTGTGTGTGTGTGTGTGTGTGAGTTCCCACCTGATGCCGCCACACACCTGAAGCAATCACGTCGATCTCAATGTGCTTGTTGTGGACACTTCCTAAGGCAGTGGCAACGGATCACAATCTCAGAGTATCGTTTTCAGCAGCTTGTTGAACCAAAGCAAGGTGTACCTAATAAAGTGACCCCGAGCATTAATATTGTAGTGTTATATGCAGGTTGGTGACTGCAGTTTATCTGAAACAAAGAGCCCCATCGCAGCAACCTTACAACATAAACCTGTGAACATTTAACCTTCTAAAAATGCTACATTTGACGATACGATGTAATCATATTTCCTGACTTTAACACACTGACACTTCTGTTATTAAAAACAATGTAATCTTACAAAATATGAATAGATTAGTTAATAACAAGTTGAAATAATATGAGAAGGGAGATGAACACACATTACAACAAACATGGTCATGTTTTGTTTTTGTGTTTTTGTTTACACGGAGGCGTTATCCTCCTTCAGATTAAAAGAACACAGTAAGCTGCACACTGTGAAGGAGCAGCTGAGCTCTACTTCAGCTCCTTTTAGAGGAAAAATAAGGTTTCAGACAGATGACAGTCAGGTCATCGTGCTCTAAACGTGACCCTTTTAAGCACCTAAAAATACTGAGGAATCACCAAAGAGAAGTTAGTGAATCTATTAATTTCTTTGTCCTTATTTTCAAGACTCTGGAGAGCTACTCTAAAAGAACAAATTATATATTCTGACTCTGAAGACTTCATCACACATGA
This sequence comes from Hemichromis elongatus, assembly GCA_015108515.1. Taxonomy (NCBI): domain Eukaryota; kingdom Metazoa; phylum Chordata; class Actinopteri; order Cichliformes; family Cichlidae; genus Hemichromis; species Hemichromis elongatus. The sequence continues at coordinate 21,076 of VUQR01019314.1, forward strand.
TGAGGTAGCCCTCGAACGGTTAATTTGTCATAGTCAGGGATGAATTTTGTGAAGGATGGGGAGCAGTGGGGTGGAAAGACGACTGAAAGTAAAGACTAGCATGTTTAGTTAAGACAGGCTAGTGCTAAGCTATGAGATAATGATAGGTAGCTTGGTTAGCAAGCTGCATCCATGCACTGGATTGGTGCAAAATCTGCATACTGCCCAACATACAGACACAGATAACTGCTAATAGTGCAGTTCAGGAAGTCCAGTTAGCTGAGGTGAAGCCTTGCAGACAGCTAGCATCTACAGCTGCCCGTGTCACCGTCCACCTAGTAATCAGAGCTGCCACACTCCTAAATTTAAGCCTTAAAAAATTCAAACAGAGACATTATTTTAAAAAATAGCTGCACAGTTGAATGCCTGAAGTGGAAATTACAGAGTCTGCAGTTTCTGACACTAAGACAGGGACATTGAAGTCATTCAAGCCACTTTGATCTTATGGGGTCAGGAACAGTGAAACTGCCTAATATGTCAGTGAAAAGACGTTTAATTACACATTGGATCCCTGAGATATCTTAATATAAGAAAAAGACGTGCAATTTCAAAGGCAGATCTCAGTTTTTTGGCGTGATAAAGAATTGCTGATTTATTTAATAAAAGAAATCTGTAAGCACGACTCTCTGGGTTTAAATTGTAAGAAAAAAAATTGTAAAATTACAGAACAAGTTCTGGTAGCTCATTGGTCACAATGCTTTACAGGCTTTATTGTTGAAAACAGAAATTTCTATAGTAGATAAAAAATAAAAAAGAGGAACTTTTTTGTCATTTAATTGTGTATCTGTCGCTTATTTGCTTTGGTGTAGGATGAAGGACCATCGCAGGTCTTTATCAGCTGTAAAACTAAAATGCATTTAATGAGTCCTCTTTTACATTATTCAAAGCTGTCTGGTGGGATGGATTGGCGGCTTTGTCTGGCCAATTCTGGTCCCCGAGCCTTATGTTTCATACCTGTGCACTAAGGTTCATGTTTCTCTTTTGACCCACATCATATCAGGATACTGCAGAAACAGCAGGCAGTTTAAGATATATTTCTCTTCTTTATGCATTTTAAACTCATGAGCATGAAATCTAACTCAAATTCTATACGTCTATGAATTTAAGGCCATCTTCAGATATGCATTATAATTTAAATGGAAAGGCTTTAAAAACAAATGCAAAGGTAAGAAAAGATGTTGTTGCAGGTTCTAGAGCATAAATGAAAAACACCCAGAGGCCAAAACAAAAGAGAAAGAAGAAGATATCTGATAGTTCTGATTGAGTGCTTTAAGGCTGCACTCACTGAGTTTTCAGCCCTGCTCCGGCCTTCGAGGGATCCTCGCCACTCCACCACCATTTTTCCTCTCGTGGAGCTGAGCAGATGATTCGGGTCGGAGCGAGCTGAGCCGAGACGTCGAGGCAGGTGCTGACACCATTCACGTCTCATTCCAGCTGAGAGACAGCTCGCCCCAGTCCCACGAAGGCAGGAGCAGCTGTGAAATTAAATTATGACTTGAGTGGTTTGAAATACAAGCGCAGGCCTGTTGAGCTCTCTGAAGTCAGGCTACGTGGAAAGACTGATTGCGGGTGTTACACTGACACCACGGTGTTTGCGTCACTATACGAGCAAGTTAACCTTTCTTTTCTCTGCACGGACCCTGAAGCAGGGACAGCTGAGGGACACCAACTGTTTTCCAACACACTCGTCCTGCTGAGCCACCCACAGAGCCAGCAGAGACATTTAAAAAAACGTCTTTACCTTTTATTTTTCTCCACATAACTGACACAATATAAACCAGAACACTACAAGTGTTTTCCTCATACAAAAGAGGCAAGCTTTAACTCCGCAATATGTCAGGTGTTCTTTGTGTAGGACATTACTAAGTCTCTAAAAACCATCTTCATTCATGTGCATTTAACATCCTCCCTGTGATTTCTATGGGATGTGAGGATTGCTTTCCAACAGCTGAAATGGGCTCCTCTAAAATCATCCCATGAAAACCAGCATACTTCTCATGGCCCTTAGCAAGAGTTTTGATGAAGGCGGGATTTAGATTATTTTAATACTGATTATTTTACTAATTGCATGTTCTCTGTAGTATGTATGAAGTTTTTGTCATGAATCCTGAGTTTTGCAATCTTTTACTTTTAGCTCTTATTCTCGGTTGGTTTATTTGCATTTGTATTGTCAGGTGCTCTTAGTTTTGTATATTAGTACATATTTTAGTCCACTTAAATTGTTTTTTTCTTTCCTTGTGTTTCTTGTGTCTTGTTGCCAAATGTTAGAGTCTGTCATCTCTCTTTCTTTACTCCCCATCTTACCTTGCTGGTCATTAATCTCCGGTGCTTTGCATTTAGATTTAGTTCATGTCTTGTTATCCTGATTTAATTCAGCTGTGTCTCCTCTGCCCCAGTATGGGGCATAACGAGACACAGACCTTCAAAGTAAGAGAGGAAAACAGGCTGTTTTACGAACACAAACTCAGAAACACGATCTGTTGTTCAGGCAGGTGTAAACCGACTACAGCAGCCCACATTTAGCTTGTCCTTGCGCAGCCCCTTAGTTATACTGATACATACATTAATATATTATGTTTTCATTTCATATTTCCGGCTTTTTCCTCTTCGGCAAGAATAAAAACTTCTCATAGAAATCGATTTGTAATTTTTAAAAAATATTTGGCTTAGAATCTGTTCGAGATAATGTCTTAAGATAATGAAAATGCTGGCAGTGGCCTTCAGGAAGTCATTTTGGTGGAACCCTGATACGGACGGCTGCCAGAGACTGATAGACAGAGAGTCCCATTAGATTAGGAAGGCGAGAAGCACAGAGAGCAGGTTCAGCTGAGGGTATAATGAGCTGCAGGTCAGCCACAGCTCTTTACCAAGGGGAAATCAGGAAAAACTGGGAATGAGCAGTTGACTGCAAACACACACAGAGTGAATATAGATGCATTCACACAGCTGCTCTGCTGCTTAAAGAAGTTAGCATCTGGTCACAGTGATTTCCTAACCTTTAAATGTGAACCCAGTCATCAACAGGTCAGACTAAGCCTCACATCATGTGTCTGCCAGGCCTCTGTTCCACATAAAAAGAGCACAAACGTGACTGTGTGCTCATCGAGCATAGTGTCAGTTCAGGAAGGACATGGAGTCAAACTAGCAAAAGCAATGAGGTGACCTGAAGCTTTACACAGGTACAAGATTTATGCTATACGTCCGTTTACTGCAGCTCCTCAGGGTCCAGTCCATCAAGGCTGCAGATGTCCAGACCTTCCTTTCCTGAGGTCAACTGAAGTCTGTATATACAGGTAACAATGTACAGAGCTATGTATGAAATGTAGAGTAAACAAACAAGCCGGTGAGTAAGATGACCCAAAAGAATGTTCAATTCAATTCAATTCAATTTTATTTATATAGCGCCAGATCACAACAACAGTCGCCTCAAGGCGCTTTATATTGTACAAAAGTACATACAGAGAAAACCCAACAATCATATGACCCCCTATGAGCAAGCACTTTGGCGACGATGGGAAGGAAAAACTCCCTTTTAACAGGAAGAAACCTCCGGCAGAACCAGGCTCAGGGAGGGGCGGCCATCTGCTGCGACCGGTTGG
>VUQR01019316.1:0-18872 GCA_015108515.1 Hemichromis elongatus
GGAGACAAGGCTAGCAGAGAGGAATGAAGACAGATGGCGGCGCACCTCGGTGGTCAACCTTCAGAGGTAATTATACATTAAACACAAACGGTTTACTACCTTAGAATGAGTCATTGTATGGATCATTTTAGATTACGTTTTGTGTGTCTGTTTTGTTGGATACATAGTTTTTCATTTAGCAGAAGCTTTATCTGTTAGTTGGAGCTAATTTGGAAGAACACTCTGATGACCCAGCATTCTACCAGCCTTAAACGCCTCGTGCACGCACGAATCTTGAGACGTGAAATGAGTCTCAAAACTCCTTGTCCGCTTGTAACTCTGATGTGTGCAAATTTGAAGTTATGGATGGAAATCTTTAACGAATTTGAAGTTACGGACGAAATGTAGTTTACGCATGCACGAATCTTTTAAGACTATTTTCACTCCATATGTATGTATATATATATGTATATATATATATATATATATATGTATGCATACACACAGACAGGCAGATCTGTTTTAGTGGTGTTTGAGAAATGGTAGATATCAAGTAGAGGCAATGACAACTATGAATGCCAGGCTTCACTGCTGAATGCTTGACATACAGTCACTATTTCTCATAAATGTCCGCTGGGTTTACAATTACTTTTATAGCTGCTACTTCTTCTATTACCCTAATAACCATGAAGGACCGAAAAAATGACACTGACTTTTATTTTTGTAACTTTTATGTAAGTGTACCTGAATGTTCACTTTGCAGTTCTTATTAACTAAACGTGTTTTCAGCCTTTTATATCGAGTTTCTCAAAGCTGGAAACATTTTTAACAGCGCCCGGTGTCGTGCCAATATATGAGCAAGCTAAGCACCCCATGCTGCGGCCTCGGCCTTCGATGTAGAACCTGTCTTCCTGCCGGCTCACTTCCATGTTCTGACACCCTGCTGCAGCTGAGCACGGGCCCGTCTGCTTCTTAATGGTGAAAAACGAGAGCTGTCATGTCGTAATCGTGTAATAACCGTGCACGGTGTCACTTTCAGCAATTAATGGAGACGCTGTGACTGGGCTGCGTAAATCCTGGCTAAGTCGTCTGTGGTTGGGTACGGCAGTGGAGGAGAATCCGAGAGGCACGCATTAGTGTGTGTAAGTGTGTTTGTCCCAGCATGTGTCTGTGTAGTTTAAAATGTTTTGGTTTGTGACTGTCAGAAATGGAAGTATTGAAAGGTGATTTTGTAGATCTACGGGTGCTTTAAACATTTATGTGGCTGCGTGCAAATGTCGAATTAAAAAAGAGAAACAATTTTCAGCTGTAGTGTTGATGCGTCACACTTTTTTGCTAACCTGTGCTGGATGCCTTCACTATGCACTGCGTTATTAGTCAACAAAATGATACAATGTTATCTTTAGTGGGAATTACGTTAGATATGTTTGCACTTTTATTACTGTCACTGGCATGCAGGATTTTCTTATTTTTATAGAACTGTGATGTGAACTTGCTCTGCTACTTCTGTAGCTAAATATTGTCATTACATTGCAAAAAAATGTACATTTTGTGTGAGATTTGTTTATTGGAATTAGAGGTCCTAAAATGTGTTGACTGTTTTATAATATGAGTTGTTTTTCAAAGTTGTGTCAAAGTCTATCACCAGCCGTAGTGATTTAGGATATAAAGCGTCCATACCAAAGGGCTCTAGGTGTGTCTGAGGAAGGGTGTGAAAAGAGGTCAGGGGCGGTCTGAGTTTGTCCAGAAGGCTGGTCTTTATGGAGGCCAGACAGATGAGGTGAGCAGGGCAAGCTGTCACTGAGACCAGAGTTATGACTACAGCAGTCTGCTCCTGCCAAACCCTCTGATTGTTTTAAATTTGTTTGGGTGTGGGCAGTCTCTAACTTTATGAGGTGTTGCAACAGCATTGAGTTTGTGTGTGTGTGTGTATGTGTGTGTGCGTGTCTCGACGTTTGTCCACAAGTGAGAAGATTTCCGTGTCTGGGTGAATCGATAGATCCATCTCAGCCTTTGCAAAAAAAAAAGATTTCGATTTTATTTATTTATTTATTTTTTGTATATGTTCTCTTTATAAAAACACATCATGCAAGCTTAATCTGAAGCGAGAGCCAATACCTGCATCCCCTTTCATGTTAGCTGTTTGAGTTTGTGAGGACCAGTCAGTGCCTCATAATGTTGAAGTAGCCTCATGGCTTTTAATCCAAATTTGTCCACATAAATCTACATGTATATGTGCACACATCTTGTGGTTGGCTTGCAAAGTTGACAAAATTCAAATACTTTTTCTAGAACAATCTTTCTTCCCCTTTCTGTGTCTAGCACGGAGACATGTGCATCCTGTGTTATACCCTTCTCGAGACTTATCACGGTTTCTCTTTCTTCTTCTGGCTCATCTATTTAGTTACAAAATAGATTTTGTCAGAGTTATTGATGTATAATGCATTGGCGCCAGTGAGCTTATTTTCGCTTTAATAATACTGGAAACTTTTTTTTTTAATATTAAGTGATTTTGCAAAGATCTTTGTGACAGAATGAAAGCAGTATGGAGATGATCAAACAGCCGCTTGTTTCAGGTCACGTCTCTTCTGTCTATCTGTCACAGTCACTCCAGAGAGGGTTAGGGAATGAGAGAGCACAATGACTAGAGGGAATTTCTCCAAAACAACGCCAAATCACTCAGTTTTCCTGCTCCTCCCCATGTACCGCGGAGATGTGTCAGAATCCAGTGTCTGTCACAGTATCCCTAGGCAGCCTCTAGATCCAACAACGAACTGGCGCCTCTTGTCTTGTCACCTGTTATCTTTACCATGTCTTGGAGTTCTGCGATGGATCACTCACAGCTTTGTTAAAGAAATGTAGAGTGTGAGTTTTACAACACGGAATGTGCTATGGCTTCTATTCAGCTCTATTAAAGCTGATGACCCATAATAACTGGAAACAAGTTTAAGTTGGAATAAATCACTCAAAAACTGTTTTTTTAAAAATAAATAATCTTGCAAAAATGATGGTTCAGAGCATGTGTTTTTAGTTAAAAACTGGACATGCACCAGCTGCTTACAAAGAATGACAGATGACACCCACACAAAGCAACAGTGTTCATGAAATTATGTTCATGTGCGACTAATTTACAACACTGCTTACGCGCTACACATTCAGTGCCAATGCAGTAAGTAGTGCGATATTCAGAAGGAAATGGAAAAGTGTGGAGACGAGGTAAGTACACGATGCGTTTATACAGACAAACGGAAAACCGAGCTGTGTGTTCAACGTGCGCCATGCCTCACTCTGATCACGTAATACACCGAACACATCCTCCCAATTTGGTGACCTATTTTAGGCTGCAAAATTGCCTGTCCCTCCCTCAACACCAGCACTGACATGTGCTGGTGTTGCCCTGTGCTGCTGCCTGCTGTTTCAACATTCACATTCAGGCTCTGGAGGGATATTTACTCATCACTCCAGACTTTCTAAAGTGATGAGCTCAGATCCTGCCAATTTATATCAATCTGCTACCATAATGAATCAGTTCAAATTTGAGATGTTGGAACTAGTTTGTATCCCTAACTTATACTTATGCCATTGTTCAGTCAAGTTTAGGTAAAAATTCATATATAATATAAAACATTCATAGTGAATATTTTGCAGGCATGTGTTGAACAGTTGTGTTGTTTGATATTTAATCTAAAAAAACAGTTTTAATCCACGTGGTTTGGATTTTTCTAAAGAGTGACTGTAAAAAAACAAAACAAAATTATAATAAATGGTTATTTTATTTTCAACCGCTAGAACTTTATTGTTAATTCACAGTTTAACAAATACAACAAACTTGAATTTACAAGTTAGTTATCAAAGCTTTTGCCCAAGTTGCTGCCTCGTCGTGTTGTAGAGGTAAAAAAAAAAAAATGCTTGGGTGCTGTCAAAGTTTCCTGCAGGGAAGGAGACATCTTCGCATAAGGAGTTTGTCCATGACTCCCGCGTGCTGCTTCCTCTTTTGGCATCCTCTCTGACAGGCAGATTACATTTGCTGCACAAAATCGTTGTAGGTACAAGCATACAGTATGTACTTTGGATTAATAGGGAGTGATATATATGTGTAAAGAGCAGTGTACTCCCTAAACCCCGAAAAGTCCTGTGGTGAGTGCATGGTGCTCAAGGTAAGGATTAGCAGAAAGCTTGTGGCAACATAACATCTCCTACAGGTGTGCTGTAGCTGGATTTTGCAGGTTTGTGACATTTAGGTATTATTAAATACTCATTTAGAGAGTATTATTTCAATAATCATTGAATAATACAGTATCAAACAATTATATGTTGAAAACATGTTTGAAGCATGTTTTTTTTTCTCTCTTTACATGTCCATGCTTTGCATGCATCTGAGGCTCTCTGGCAGACTGACAGCATTTGTTTTCAGAGTTTTACACAATGTCACATTCCTAAAGTTGTCATATTGAGTCCACTGAGGTACACAGTAAAAACCCACAGGCATACCAGTGAGCATAGACAAACCACAAATATCCACTGTGAGATATGACACAGCCCCAAAGTCAGGAAATAAAATGTCTACAGAGTGATATGATTGTTTCTTTCTTTGCTTCTTTGTCTCTCTTTTCCCATTCTTTCTTGCTTACTTGTTTTCTTTTTCCCACCTCCTGCTTTCAGTGTTCGTGCAGATTTCCCTGCTGTCGGCTCTCGTCACATTCCCCAATCTGTTAGCCTTCTGATACCGGGGCCAGACTTGAAAGGAAGTCTTAAGGACGAGAGCTTATACACTGTGCCAGATTTTGTTAAATAACTACGAGATGTTGGTGCCAATTCATCAGTAATTGTCCCTTCTGGCACAGTCTGTTGAAAGTCCTGAAGAAGCCTAAGCTCAAGATCACTGCAAGTGTTAATCTTCTTATACTTAAGGTATCAGGTTTTCTTTTGATGTCGCTAAACATGTTGACTCCTATCTCAGCGCAGAAGGCAATCCAGACATAGCTATGAGCAAGATGGGGGTTTGTCTGCTGCCTTCTTCCAAGAATCTCATGGTTTGTGTGTTCCTCTCGGAGTATTCATTATGGTGCTAAAATAAAGCAGCAACAAAATGAGTAGAGAAAAAAAATGAAATGTGAAGAAAGGGATTGATTCCATGCTAATTGTACTTTCCTTACCACAATTTGGCTTGCTCTTGTTTAGTATCAAATAGGCTTATTTATTTTTAATGAGGCAAAAACCTATTTCTCAGACATAGTCACCATAATAGCCTTGGGTTATTTCCGAGACCTGCTTTATCAGTGGGCTTCTTTCAAGAGCAACAGAAAAGACACTTGTCTCAAATTATAAATGATTTAGTGTCTAATTAATTTCCCTTAACCCCAGGTGTGCTGTACACGTTTTAGGTTGATGTGATGAAGTTGGCAGTCGTAAGTATGCACACACATAGCTGTGGTGATGACCACACAGATTCTGGGGAATCTGCCCCAGGGAACCAGGTGGACAAGTCTAGGAAAGGTGCACCTTCTTGGGGCCTATAGTTTTTGGCACAGTGGGGCCCCCCGTAGGGACTCAGGTGAGCCTCAATGATCAATCACTGATGCTTTTTGTCAGATGAAATTCTCCCATCAGTCAGTCAGGCAGGGCCTCAGGTGGTAGGTGATAGTGCAGACACTGTGGGATCAGGACGAGCTCCCACATGTACAACTACACTGATCCCACACACAGGTGGAGATTTGTCATGGGCTGGTAGGAGCTCATCTGTGATTGAATACGGCGCTTGAATATGACCTGCACACACACGCGGAAATTAAGTCCACGTGAACTTGGGTGTATGTTTATATGCATTTCAAAATCTGTGACTGCATTCCCACACGGGCTATTTCTACATTTACGTTTTTGTGGTACTTTGCACTTCCCCGCACACACGCGTATGCACTGTATATAACACTTATGAGTCGTTCATAAAAACTCACACCCAGACACAAACTACTGTCTTTTTTTTCCCTCATACTGCAATCAAAAGCAAATGTATGTCTGCCTGGAGGGACTCTTTAAACATGCGTCCTGGAAGATTTATGGCAGAGTTTAGAACTTAATTGTGTTGGTTTGTTATTGGAAAAAGACAGGTGGGGACTGAGCTGAGACATGTTTTATCAATTTGGCTGTGTGTCTTTCAGTGTATCTTAAGGTATTGGCGTAATACAACCCGTGTTTTACTGTAATTCCACTTTTGATTTAGAGGTGTCTGTTTCTGGCAGGGTCTGTGGTGAATGCTCCCTCAATAACCACTAGCTGTGGAGAAAGTGGCTGGAGGTGATTGGGTGTTACTGTGTGGGAGTCCTGTGTCAGAGACGAGTCACCGAGCACGGTCAACAAGTTCATCAAGTAAAGAAGAAAGGTGAAGGGTGAGTCCTCTTTTATCACGTAGATCCAGTGCATAAAAGATCAAATCTAATATATATTCCGCCCACTTTGCTAAAGCCCTCTAAGACTGTTTACTTTTTTTTACTTTTTTCATTTGGTACCGGTATCAGTTTACAGTTACTAAATCTTTATTTTCAAACTTTTGGTGTTTAGTCCAGACACACGTATGAAGGTCCTGCTACCCAAAGCCAGTCTAGGCCAACTGAGCTGGACAAAACCCATTACAGAGCTCAAATGACGCTTGCTGGGTAGACTGGCATCAGTCAAACCCACAGGCTGCCCTGGGGTCACAGCAAAGCTGGCACTTAGAGTTTTAACACACAGACTGCACACACATTATCCAGCTAATGATGGAATTACAGCACTGACTCACCATGTAGCTACATGTAAGAGATGGGAGGACAGCAATAGATTATCGTCTGAGAAAAGAGGCACTTTCCCAGGAAAAGCAGCTGTCATGGAGAAAGAGAGAAGGAAAGAGTAAGAAAGGTGGAGATGGACATAAACTCCCGAGAATGGAGCTTTAGATGATTGTAATTATGACTCTCTATAAAACACTCAATACTGTTATTAACATTGAGTCATATGTCCATGCGAGAGAAAGGGGTGTTTAAAGGGATGTGTCATCAGTGTCTGAGGTTGAGATCGGTAGGGAAGGTTTATACTGGAAAGGGATAAGATATACGGACTGTCCTTTAAAATTGGCAAAGTCAATAAACAAGTATAACACATCCAAGAGGATGTAATGGATTACAGTAACTGTGTATTTGTGTGTGGCATTTGTGTGTGTGTGTGTGTGTGTGTGTGTGTGTGTGGGAGTACAGATATGTGCATGTTTCCATTTTCTACTGAATGCTTATGCACTGATGGATTTTTAAAAATATTTTAGGTGTTTAATGTTTATTTGAATATGTACTCATGCAGTTGGTGTATGAGTGTGTGGGGGACCCTGACGCGTCCGCCTTAATACGAAGAACCTATAAGCGCGGCTATAGGCTGTTGCGGTGACTCTGTATAAACACCATGGTCGCCCTGTTTTCTTACTTTGGTTTCTGAGCAAATGTTTGAAAAAGCTCATATTTTTAATGGCAAATCTGACAAAACCATAAATTCACAGTGCGCTGTATTTTTATCCTTTTCACATAATGAAAGTTCCAGAGGACAAAACAGTCCCAACGAGGGTGGGGTGAGTTGTGAGAAAGCAATGTAGGGGTTGGAGGGCGGGGGTAGATTGTGGTTTTGTGGACATAAGAGAAGGGCGCAACTGCACTGGACATGTAGCCGTTTGGGAAAAGCAGCTCCGAGAAGTGTTCCTAACCCTTTACTGCCTGCCCAAAAAAAATTGAGCCTTTGAGCAAACAGTGTGCAGGATCTCTGTCGGCTTTTCCAAGTGAAATCTAATCGAGCTGAGTCTAACTATTCTCAAGCAAAATGGCTCCAAGTTCAATTACACATTACAAGCCGCATGACAGTTTCCATTGTGCAATACTCACTCTAACAAGACTATGCTAAATTGTCCAGGCATCCCTGTTCACACTGGAGTCAGTGTGCCGAGACAGGAGGGAAGGGCCCTTGACAAGAGGCCCTCTTAACTACTCTATTATGGTAACACATACCTGTAGAGAAGCAGACACCTGAGACCCAAAGCCAAGCAGCTAGAGGCAACTAACTAACGTTGCTTCCATCTGGTTGCACCCTCTTGTACTTGACTGTTGTCAAACTGTTATGGGTCTAATGCTTTTGTGTTGATTGTGGGAGTCTGAGTCATGAGGAGATTATCCAGTGGCCCTATAGCCTTAGGCTTTGTTCTTGTAATGAATACAAAAACACCCTTTTCTTTATGCTCTTCTTAGAAGATTGTCTATACTATAGGCAAATAATACGTTTGCCATCTTAATAAATACATTTTGATCAACTGTGGCAATTTACACTTTTTTTTATAGCTTTCCTTAGTCTATTCGGGGGTGTAATTCACAGCTCACCTATTTTACTTTCTTCCCCTCTGGTTGGCACAGAGAAGAGAAGAAAGGAGAAGCCCCTCTTCGCAGTTAGGCTGCTGTGGTGGTGGGAATGCTGGAACCAACCCCGTTAAAACTCGAAAACATTCCCCTTCAAACCACCATGACTGAGGAGATTAGGTCCTCATCCGCTGGAAAACAGTCTTATTTCCTAAAGATATTTGGGGCGTTTAATTTAGAAACAATGCTGGCTGGTGCACTGAGCCCATTTATTGCATGCTATTTTACTGGCATTCTAGAAGTTATTCAAAAAAGGTAAATTAGTGGCTCTGTAAAACGTGTTCGGATGCACACCAAATACATTGGTGTCAGGCTTAATTATTTCCCCAGATGAGTCTTTTCTTGTTTCTACGCCCATTAAAGTCAAGGGAACAGAATCAGAGAAACATGCATTCCTGCGTACCCAGTGTAGTCTTTGTAGAAGCCATGTCATTGATGACACCCAGCTATATGTATATTTCATTGGCGCATGCATATTTTACAGTGTAATCCTTGGCACACCACTGCTTTGTTCACAGTATGTGGAGAGGCCTGAAGAGTAGGAGGTTTTCTTTTTGTGGGTCATGTTATATCAGCGAGGGAAAAATAAGGAAACTCTAAATGTGTTCTGACAGTCAGAATTATTTCACTGATACTTTGAAGCCTTTGATGATCGTACAGGAGAATGCCAGTGGGGAAAAAAGGGACACTGCGTGAACATCCTTAGATTGTTGTCTTATTGGTCCTTATTTGTCGTCAGAAGCTGAACGTTAATAAATTCTGACTAATTATCAAGGCAGAATGGATCTTTAGTTTTCTGTTTCTTTCCATATTTTACATTTAATTCCATACCCTTCAAAAAACTTGACAGCATTGGCATTACTATACAAAAACTCCTGTTATTTCATTTAAAGGCACTACATTTGGGAAATTTAATGGCATCCCGAAGATCACTTACTCACAATCCAACACAAAGTTATATGCCTCTGCAGACTATACAGGAGCTGAGCGAAGCCAAATGTGCTTGTGCAGCAAACATGATTGCATGTGGTAATTTCCTGTGCTTTCTCTGCATGGCGTTGTGGTTGAAGGAGTGATTATACTGTTCCAGAGAAATGCTAATGTATGTGTTCACAAGAGACATAACATCCAGACACAATTAAAAGCACAAACAAGTGTCAGCCAGTGTTTGTGTTAATAACCGGGTTCGGTGGAGAGGGAGTTAGAGGGAGAAAGACAGAGAGGAGAGAAAGGGAGTGTGGTCACAAGCACGTGTAGCTTGCACTCAATGGAGGAAAGAATGGCAGCACTTATAAGTGGAATCCAACTGGAAACAAGGAGGGGAGTTGTGTGGTTGCTGGGATGAATATCGACGGTTAGGCCATACACCCTCCCCCACACCCCCCAACTTAAGCGGTTCCTCCCAAGAACCCCACCACCACCACCACCAACAGTACTAGGCGTCGAGTCACTGCAAAGTTCACAGGAGTAACTTCAACCGTATCACTCACAACTAATAGCCCCTGTGTACTCTGGCTACTCATGCTACCAGCACTTGATCATTGTGCTGTGTTAGGTGCCTCTGGTCCTTCTCTCTTTAGATTCCGCCTCATTCATCCATACAGAGCGTGGAGACAGTATTCAGTAAAAGTTTTCCCTAACTGCTGGTCAAAAAATGCCTGCGGTCAGCATCAGCTTGGGAGGAAACATGAGATTCTGAACAAGCTCATACGCAAATAACTCCAACGGGATAACATACATGGCTGACAAAGAGATTAGAGAGACAGAAAAAGTTTTTGTAGCTTAAACACAACTTAGAAATAATGCGTTTGATGCTTAAATACCCACAGCAGAAAGTGTTAATTTTAAATAAAAGGCGTGCGTATTGTTGTAAAGTACACATGCAGATACATACACAGACACAAGATGAGTTGCACACAGGAGATTTGAGTATATATCTCCATCAGCAGCAGATTGAGCAGTGTTAAGATTTGCTAATGCTAATGAGTCTGGGGATTCTTCCTCGCTGATGTTTTCTTTATTGATCGCTTGCAAGTACATCCTAATTGGTGTAACTCCCTCAGAACCTATGACTGATTAGTATTTATAACTTAGTATTTACACTTGCCTAAACATGCTCTGACATACAGTCAAAAATGTGAAAAGACGTATTTTTGCCTGGAAAGAGAGATGATAAACAGACCTGAAATATGTGCAAGAAATCCAGCTCTTTACCTGTGGTGTTTTTGATTTTTAGAGTCATGTATTATCTTACAGTGACATTTTTCTTTTTCTTTTTTTAAGATTTGGGAGTGATCATGCCAGATGTTGGTTTCTGATCGCCTACGGTAAAAACATGACACAACAAGAATCAAAAACAGATCCCTCTCTCTTAAAACACTATCGCTCATTCATTCAGGGGAAGATCACATATCGTGTTCGTCTGTTGCCAAAACACAAAGTGTCTCAAACTATTCCAAGATTACAGCCTGAGATAGCTCTGCTTATCCATCTGTCACCATACAAAGAGCTATCTTTTCTTGTTTAAGTCACTCAGGCTCAACGTCTAATCTGAAGCGCGTGTTTGTATATGTGTGTTTGTGTCAATCTCATACGCGGAAAAGCACTCCAAACAAGCACTTATTAAGAAAGAATGTATAAGCCAGAAAGCCAGTCATAATCTCAACCCACAACTCACCCATTCACACACACACACACACACACATTTATATTCTGTTTCCTGTCTACATTCTTTTTTATATGTATTTGATCTCAGAATATTAATTATTCCGAAAGACGCACTGTTTTATGTCTAGCACACGTGGCTGCACAGAACCATATTTTGTCATCACACACACATATGTATGGTAGATTAAAACTTAAATATATGAAAGTTTCTCCTTGATACCCATAGCATAGGTGTGCTGTTTGATAGTCTCAAGAACAAGGAAAGATCTTTTCCTCGCAAGGTCAGCCACTTAACTACACAGTAGCAGACATTGCTACTGATGACTGGTAACTTACAAATCATATGTATTGATCATGGCAGAGATCATACTGGATGTAGGGCAGACAGTAAAATCACATCCACTTAGTCTTAATAGCCCACATTAAAGCAATTATGCACACAAACTATGGCTGTGGAAAAGTATATGTATTATGCCGGTCAATAGATTTTTTTTTTTTATTTTAATTTCCATTTTTATTCATGCACTTTGGTAATGAATTACGGTTTTGCTTGATATTGACTGTTCCAGGTGAGACACCTGTAATTGGCTGAACAACCTATTATCAGCCACATATTTTGTAACAGCTTTGTAGGCAAAACTCCTCCAGTCAATGACATAAGGTGCGCAAGGTTTTTATATGTGTGTCAATACTCATGTATTTACTAATGGCTGTTCGGGCACTGACTGGTGACCTGCTAATGAAGTCGGTGCATTTGTGTGTCAGTCAACAGGTCAAGGACTGTGGAGTCATCCTCTGCTAGTGCGCAGACTCGTAGGATAGCATATTTTTGTTAATTTCAGGTGAACGCTGGATGGGGTTTTTTTTAACAGCTTGAATTTGAATGCTTTTCTCAAAGTATTATTGATTTTGCCTAATGAGATCATTTTGATACGTTTTAATAAATATTTACTTTGTAAAAATTAGATTCATGACGATTTTGGGTGATGACCCTTGGCTTCAAACTTGAAAAATTAATGCATGCGGTCTAATCAGATTTTGTGCTTTTTCATACATAAATTAAAAAAAAAAATCCCTAAAATCAAAAATTAAATATTTGCACATACTATGTGAAAAAGCTCTGGCCCACACACACCCATCCTTCCAGAGACCAGAGCTCATGTGTTTAAGGAAGCTGAAGCATCATTCATTAAAATTCCAAGATTCCCACAGGCAACAAACAGTATAATTATGATTTATCATTGATATATGTAAGTGAACCTGCTGACCGTTGGTTCAATGTGTTTCCAATAAAAGAAACTTTTTTTTAACTTGCAAAGTTCAGACCGCTAAGATTGCATTCTAAAAATACAACCAAGCTGCATAACAGGAGATCTGAAGTGTTCCCATTCAGGATAAAGTATACAGCACAATAAGTTGTATGATATGCATACTTGTCAAAAAACTGAAATGGCTTGTGAAGCAAAACACCCACTTAGAAACTTCATTTTTAACGCCACTTTTCACTCTGTTGATTCCATCTTTTGTTTAATAACCTCTTTCCCCGTCATTTTCATCTGCTTTAAGATGAAACATGCTCATGAAAAATTTATCGCTGTGATCTGCATATGCCGATTCCCCTGATTGGGTTGCCGTCTCTTGTTTTGAGGAAAAGGAATGAAAGCAATAATAGGCAGCACTGAGTGAATCTCAATTTCTCCTTTTGACAAATGCATTTCATCTCCTCCATGCCAGCTGAAGGGGTTATCACAGCCCGAATAGCCTATGCTTGAACCCCTCCATCCACTCACTCCATCAAAAAGAGAGAGGAAGAAAAAGCAAGGGAGGTCCATGAATATTTAAAGAACTTTAACTGGTAGCATTTAATGTGAAACACATGATAGGCACGGCACCACTATATTTGCACTGGCTTCTCACTATACTTACAAGGACTTTATATTCTTCTAATTTTAACTACAAATTCTGGGGTTATGATATATGGGCAAATTACATGCATGTTATTTCAGGGGGAAACTGTGGCATGTGCTATTTTGCACCGCATGCTTAGAAGAGCTGACATCTGTGGAAGAGCAAGCTCACTAGAAAGAGACAGAAAGTGAGCTTTCTCAGAAAACTTATGTCATCAAGCTCTTTCATTATCTAACGTTGGCACCCAAGAGATCGGCATTGCCTAGAAGATATGGGTTATAATTGGTTTTAATGGTTTATTGTCTGTGCGAAGAAGCTCTTTGATGTATTTAAGGGACCATCCTAATGAATCAGTGAATGCAGAATCCAGTCTATCCAGGGAACTGATCTCATGGGGGGTGATGGTGGGGGTGGGGATGTATTTATGTGTAGTAGTGGTGGTGTTTAAGCAATGTATTATATTGTTGCCAGCAATGGTGAACAAACCCAGACTCAATCAAGCCCAGTTGACCAAAGAACTGGGAGTAGGGAGGCATGTGGTGTAATCAAGTGTAAACATCCCATACAACGTTGAGTCGAGCGATGTGTGACCCCAGATTTATGGGAGCAGGCCGGGTGAAGGGGCTGGTCTTATTTAGCAAATATGTAGAAGTGCTTTTGACCCCAGAGTGACCGCTTCACAAGCACAGTGCCATTGCCATACACACTCACACACCCTCCCTGCCCTGCTAGTCGTTAATCATCATTTGTGGTGAAAGCACGTCTTGTATCAACACAATAATGGTATATGCAAACACGTTTCTTTCATTTTTTTTTAACACAGTAGGCGCTTCCTTTTGTGTACTTGGTGACTGTTGTTGACTCGTTGCTAATACTTCACAGCTTCTTGTATTCCTTTTTGCATTTGTGCTTATTGAGGCTGGTGCATTGAGGTCTGTATGGGGTTACTGCGGGTGGCAGTGGTAGTAGAGGGCAGTAGAAGTCGCAGGGATCTAGTTTCCCTCTGCTTTTCCCACAGAAGTGATCAGAGACTGAAAGCTGAGAGCTCATGTCCCTTGCAGCAGGTTTACTTGTGTTTCCAGTTTAACCTTTTATTAAACTGTCCATTGTGCTCCCCGCTCTGCCCACAGACCATCCGTTACGTTCTCATACCCATCGGGTCATTTAGGTTAGCGGCCAAAAAGAGGTAGCAGGTAGGAGGACAAAACTATCTTCTCTCTGTCACTCTGTAGAAGGCACAATACACTGACAGAGAGAGACAGAGAGAGAGAGAGCGTATATACAACTGTTTGATGAGCAGCAGGGCAATAAATTCATTAATCATCATTATATGCCTCATCAAACCCTTTGCCAGTCTCTCCATGGGAGTTACACAAATTAGCCAGTAAAATAGCAGTAATTTTAGAGGAGCTAGGTAAGTGCTTTTTGATTGCTTTCTTGAACAATGCTTCCCCTGACAAGCTAATAAATCAGATCTTTCTATACTTTAAGTGCAGCTACTGTGAACCCAATCTGAGCTCCCTAAACAAAAAAAGGAGGCAGTGTGGGACAGGAGGTTTTACTACAGCCAAAGCTCTTTCACAGATTTGTTTTGGATTCCTCTTCTTTATTCTGCAACAAAGAGGCCGGGGTACAAAGCTTTTGATATCTGAATGAACTGCTGTTATGTCTCCAGATGCGACCGGGGATTTTCTCATATTGGCTCAATATAACCTAATGTTTGACTTGAGATGAAAAAGACCTGAGCCAACAGTGACCATATGGTGAAAAATTCAATTAGCTCTTTCTCCTTTTCTTTTCTTTTTTTTTTTTACAGGTCTAGTTTTATACATAGTAGATTGAGTGAGATGCATAGGCAGATGCGTAGCTGCCAACTGCAAGCGTTTGTAGAGAGGATCCTAGCTGGCAGGTGATACATACCTACTACAGTGAGCATATCCTTTCATCCAGATGGTCATTCCATGCAAGACCAACAAATCATTCATCAGACTGGAAACGGCTCCTTTATTGAAAATGAGGTCAATAGATGATTTGAGCCTGGTTTGTGGCTGGCCATGTTAGCTTGCTCCAGGTATTAGCAGCTCTCAGTTACCGTGTTAGATGGGACGTCTCAAGTGGGAAGGGATGCAGTTGGAGCAGTCAGCAGAGAGGGGGGTAGTTAGGGGTGGTCTTTATCTGTTAAAGCCCCTCTCTGATGAGATTACCTATTGGAGTTGGCTGTAAACCATGCTGTTAATCAGGGTGCTGCAGCCAGCACACTCCCACTGGCATGCAGCCACTGCTTGATTTTTTTTTCTTTTTTTTTGGATGGGTGATTGGGAAGAAAAACGAAACTACCAATTATTTTTTGGCCATTTTTAGCCCCCCTTATCAACAACTCTGGAATATTCAAGTGTCATGAAGCATGGACAAGAACTAGACACATTTATTTATCTTCTTGTTTAGGTTTAGATTTGGTTGCCATCTAATTTGTCTTTTGAATTATAAAATCCAGCTGCTACCTGTGTGTGTACCAAATTCAGGGCAGCCATTGTAGTTGTTCCTGATTGGAAAGTTGGTGAGTTGCAGCACTAGCAGACACTTTTGCTAAATTGGCACTGAGACACTGTCACACATGTCCGTGCGGCTTACTTCCTCTCATCGTGTGGGAGTGAGGGGGCCAGTCTGGAGCAAGGAGTTTTGGATGAGTCGAGCAGCAACGGCATCTCCTTGCCCCTCCTCATTAACGTTCTCTCCGCACACCGCTGAATTGAGCACAGCTCAAAATAACTTGGGTGGGGGTGGGGTTTTGGAGCCTGTGCCCCGTTTATCTCCATCTTGGGAACTGATCCAATTAAGTAAGTGCCCATTTACATCCATCAGACTACACCAAATTGGGAGGAAAAGTGGGAAGCTCACCACAAACAGAAAGAGCAGTGAGAAAAGGTCCATTTATTGTGCAAGGTGGTTTGGAGAGGGTAAAGTGTCCCATATGAACAGTGGATAATGGTCATGTCACAGGCAGTGTATGTGTGTGTGTGCTTATGTTTGACTAAGCGTGTGTTCGCAGGCATTATAGCGGTCATTAGGACAGATATCTGTGTGGTAATGTGGAGCAGATGTTGCGAAGAAAGGGATCATTTAAAAGGGCAAATGTAAATAAACAGTCAGGCAGCTTGGTGCCCCTCCTCCCTTGTGGACCCTGTAAAGTCACTGAAAGAAAACAGTTCATCAATCTTCTTCAAAAACATGAAGTTTGTGGAAAAAGAGGGCCTTATCATAAGTAGATAGATTTCCCTTCGGCTTCCATTAATAGTCTCTTCCATTACTTTTATTTAAGAATATATTTAATACTTGCGTGATAAAGACTTCTGAGTGTGATGGTACACTTTGTAAAGTAGCAAGGTTTGACACAGAACACAACCACTGGTGTTAGCTCACCTTTTTGAGCAGAATGAGGGAGGAGCCATGTGAAGGTACAGGCAGGACCTGTACTCAGTCACAGGAGGAAGAACCTGCTGGTGTCTCCACCTCCAGATTGGATGCACACACTTACTGCTCTGTGGCTGTGCATACCTGAGGGAGTTTGGCGTGAAGTAGGCTCTGTGTGTGTGTGTTTGTGTGTGTGTGTGTGTGTGTGTGTGTGTGTGTGTCACCATCACCTCCTCCAGGGCAGGGCAGACCCCCCTAGTGTGAGCACCAGTGAGCCCTTACATGGGCACTGAACACAGGCCCTTTGCAGTCAGAGGGTCAAAAGCTCGCACCACACTGCTGTCAGAGCAGAGTGGTCAGTGGCCAGGACCTGTCAAGGGGTAAAGGTGCTTTCAGAGAAGGGTATTTCAGTGTACGCATGTATTTGTGTGGTCATTAATATAAATTAAAATGAGACAACTCTGCATAACTGAAACATTACCCAGCACTTAATTTGAATGGGAACCTTTAAAAATTATTTTTTGGGGTGTAATCGACACATAATAATGCACCCATCTCTAAACTGCCTTTTAATATCTTTTAGTTCTCCTTACCTGAACTGCTGGCCTCCAAAAACTTCAAAGTTCATCACTACTCCTTAGTGTTTTTTTCCTGCATTATAGATATGTTTTATTAATATATATATATATATGTATGTATAGGTGTGTGTGTGTGTGTGTGTGCGTAGCGGTGGGGGTGGGTCACTTTAAACATCTCACAGCTGAAAATTACACGTGTAATCTCTCCCAGAGGAGTTCCATGGAGAAATAGAAAAACAGTCCGTGAAGTGCACAAAAATAGTGGTAAATCACTCTCTGCCACCTTATCGGGGCCGCCTTGCCATGTGTTCAAAAGCGTTTTATAACTTCACTTAACATGAACGTTGGAAGTGTAAGAGGCTCGGGACTGACGCAGATTTGAGGCTTTCAAAGGTGAGCAAATATGCGCTCACGAAAAAATGAAGTCGTTTCACAAGGAGTTAGTCCCAAACACGGCCCATGTGAACCCCGTCGACATCGGACTCAAGTCTGTACAGATTCTCCAAGAGGCTAAAGCTGAAAAATTATATCCATAATTAGCCTTCTCATAGAGGAAAACATGAGGATTAAATAGCCTTGAGCTTCTTTTTTTTTTTTGAACATCCTCTAAGAAAACGTTTTTTACACCTAAGGAAAAAACAAAAACCGAATGCCACGTCATGTTGTGACATGTTATGTAAGCATCACAACATAAAATAAATAAAAACTTATTTTCTTTCTTTTAAGGATTATAGCAGCAAAATGAGGTTGTCACTGTCAGTTATTATAGGGTAAACTGAGTTTAAAGAGGAAACGTGAGAATCCGGTGAAATAAGTGTCTTTGCAGCCGTCTGCGAGACATAGATACGATCGTGGTTTTTTTTTACTAAAAATAAATAAATAAATAAAAAGATATAAAAAAAATTAATAATACAATTTAAAAAACAAACTATTATTTAAGTATTCTTTTAAATATTTGTATCTGGCAAAATTTGTGTTGCTAATCATACCCACTGCCACTAATTTAGTAGGTCAAGTAAAGCGGGTGTCTATTTACACATTTGAGCTAAATTTGACCCCAGCTTTTACGTGTTGTATCAGTAGACTGTTTATAAGATGTACCGTTTGCTCAGTTAAGTAATCCTTCCAGCGATATTGGGAATGTGTGTATCAACAGGTTTTGATTTCACCTTGTAGTCTGACATACAGTAGCATGTGAGAGGCCTTCGCAGTGGCAAGTGTGTAATCTGTTTGGGCCTCAGTGTCTTTGCCCCTGCAGCAAATCTCTTGCCAAACCGAGCTGCAGTTCCCAGCAGGTCCGTTCCAAATAGTGTCAAATTAAAGATGTGTAAACTGATCTACACCAGATTACCCCAGAAACAGCATCTGATTTGCACGATGCATGTTTAGTTCAAAATAAAATAAAGTTTTTTTTTAAAAACAAACAAACAAAACTTTACGTTAGTCTGTGCCGTAAAATTTCCCTACAGTTTCTTTTTCAATTAAAACTTAATTTTATTTTATTTAACCTCCTCAAATATTCGACACAAACTGGATATTTGGTAAACTGCTAAATTAAGTAGATGCCCCACTGACAAACGTGCGCTCTTGGCTTCCCAGATAAGTACAGTAATAAAAAGCATAATAAAAGGCCACAGATGCCAGACTTAGCTCTCACTTCTTTACACCTTGCCGATCCCCCAAAAGTGTCGAAAACAAACAAGAAACCACGGATTACTCTTGTTATTCATTAGACTTATAATAGCACTATTTTCAGTCACCACTGGAAGTCTCCCTTATGACACTCAAGCACACACAGAAACCTACTTTTAATATGCACAAATAAAGCATAATCAGCGGCACATTTTAGGGTCACGTTTTTTTTAATGGCAAAGAATTGAATCTGTCAGTTTCCACCAGTCTCCCC
>VUQR01019317.1:0-10774 GCA_015108515.1 Hemichromis elongatus
ATCTATAATCCAGTTCTGAGATCCCTGCCCAGACGCCTTAACGCCCACTCACATCCTGGGCCATCTGACCTCTGGAAATCACATGATAGGGTGGGGCTAGGTTTCACACTAAGCTCACCCGAAACCATGGCTGATTGAGACCCACACCCGTTTTCACACCTCGTGTGATTAGGTAGAGGATCAGTAGGGGGTCCATTGTCCCTCTATGAGGGACACTCCCACAAGGCTTAAATATGGGACTCTCCACCATTTGACCCTAGAACTGAAGAAGCTTCTCGGATGAGAGGTGAAACGTCTTCAAACAACCTAAAGAAGTCCAGACGCCTTTTTTCCTTACAGCTCCTTAGACCTTACTTGTGAATCTTCACTTTGCTACATGACTCACTAAACTTTGTTTTAGAGCAACTATTCATGTTCAAACTGAAAGATGGGTTGAAAGTGTGTTTTGGGTGTTTTTTCACAACACAACGGGGAGAGTTTTGCCATAAATTAACATGAATGAAACATTCATGAAAAAACATTTAAATGCACAAAATGAAAGCAATTAATTAAAATATAAAAAAATGATGAATCTTAGTAAATGTATTCTTCTAAATGCACAAATTAACATGAAACGACTAACCAAACAGATGAATTTATAAGCACCACATCAGCACACATGCTAATGAATTTTAAAAACTGCGGCAAGTAATGGAGTGTGACGTGGGAGGGAAATTGCCTTTGTTGTCAGAGCTTGTCACGCCTGAAGAAGCACAATGATATATTTTATTCAGAGCATACATTCAGGGAGCATTGATATAGCAGTAAACAAGACAACAAGCATTGATGGACAGGTAAAATGTTCCCTCGTATAGAGAGAAGTATCAGTACTACAAGGCGTCTTAAGTTGAGAGTACACAGACAAAGAAACTCTGCAAAGAGACTTTGTTATTGTCAATAAACCTTATAAAAACACACAAATGTCTGCTTCTATTTTTGTTGTTGTGTAAAAAGCTGAACTATCATTTATCTGTGTTACAGACTTCCACTATTGTCTAAAAATTACATACTGTGTGAGCCAACCTCCTCCTTTGTGTTTGGTAAATTTTAAAGATTTAACTTCATGCTACTTGTATGAGAGTATCATGTATGCTAAATAGTTTAACTCATTTAGTAAGAAATAACATCCAACCAACCAAATAAATTAACACCAAAACAAAAGTGATTACAAAACATAATAAACAACCAACAGAATTCAAAAACGAATTGAACCACAACAGTAACTATTAACAATCAACAACAACAAAAGCTCATAAAGACCAACAATCCACAAAAATAGCAATTGTCATCCAACATAAACCAACAACTAAAAAAAGCAAAACAAAACCCAAACAAGACAAGAACACCAAGATAATCCAACAAACAAAACAGAAGACCCCAACCAGCACGACAGGAAATATCAAAACCAATCAAGAATGAAAACTCAAACATCACCATAATAGCCAATAAAAAAGCCCCACATGCCAAAAAAAAGTACTAGAAATGACAAACATTGCAATACCAAAAATGACACATGGACACGGTAAATTCCATCTTGACTGATTTTTATGTTTGAAGTAAAAACAATTTATATTGCACAAAGAAAAGTAGCTTCTAAAAGATAACGTGATGTGATCCATTTTGTGATTAATATTGTCATGCATCTTTTAAAAGTCCATTAATATTGGGGTGATTCACAACAATAAAAGTACTTTATGTCTATAAATCTCTCACATGTTGTCTTTGGAGCAATAATTTCAAAATCTGTTAAGTTGCATCAAGATATTTAATAGAAAGGGATGTGCAAGTAAAGTTAAAACCAGCTTAATCTATGTTAGGATTATAACAGGGTTTCCTTCGTCCTAAAAACTTGAAAACCCCTTGGCCTAGTTCATTAACGTCTCACTATCACGCAGTTATGTGTGGGGAATTTCCTTACACCCTTCAAATGCTGACAAAATAATGTGGTAAATAATTAGTTCTAGTGTTATTATTAATAATAAATGATAAACAAGATGGCTTTACATGCAGACACAGCTCATTGTAGAACTGCTGTACAGTTTGGCTAAGACCCTTAAATTCCTAACAACTTATGTGAAGCAGAAAAAACCACGTGTTGTATTGCAAAAATCTCTTTAACCATGACTCAATGACCTACATGCCTTCTGGTTAAAACTTTTTGAGGTGCTGCAATCAGCTTTGTGAGGTCCCTGGCATCCCCTCTCCATCTGTCACAAAGTACAAAATGAGCTAATGAAGAAAAAGAAATAAATAATTAGATAAAGCGCAATTTGCCTACACGTGAGTGTGTGTGTGCTACGGTTGTGTGTTGTGTGCAGCAACATCTTTATATAGCCCCAAGATTCGCTTGTACCAAGAGGAGTAGAGAAAATTGGATGCAAAATAAAATCCTCCGTTGGCCATCATTAATAAATGCTCACACACAATTACTGTTCATGTCCCGGAAAAACATTATTAACTTATTTTTGCCTTTTGCAAGTTTTGCAAATTAAATCCTCCGTTATAGCTCAGTTGAATTTTTTTTATCAGTATTTCCTTGCTCTCCTTTATTATTGCACAGTGGTCACTGTGCATCCAGCTAGGCTCAAATATAACATCATTGGCATTATATATCTCAGCTCGGCTTAATAATATTTAATTCAATTCAATTTTATTTATATAGCGCCAGATCACAACAACAGTCAATATTAATCCAGTTCACAGTAAGGTGTTTTATTTCGTAAGATAAATGCCCTACAATATTAGAGTGAACATCACAACAGTCAGGAAATCCCTTGTGATTAGCACTGGGTAAAAGCTGGAAGGAACAACAGGAAGGGACCTCAGTTAATTTGGGGGTTAATACAGCAGCAGCTATTTCCTTCTTGTGCAGGAACATAATTTTGGCATTTTTATCTATTTGAGCTTACTTGGTTTGATGTAGCGATGATATATGTGTAGGATACTCACACTGATTTGGTAAATGTAGGTTGTAGCAGATATTTTTTAAATGTTATATATGTGTATGCTCCAGCTTGCACATATGTAAGCTGAGGTGATCCCCAGCTAGCTAAAAGTTATAATCTTTCCAGACCCTGGGGTCTGGCCAGGCTGTCCTCCTGGTAGGACACGCATGAAACACCTCTCCAAGGAAGCATCCTGAGGTTGTATCCTTATCTAATGCCTGAACTATCTCAGCCTTCTCCTTTCAGTGTAGAGAAGTAGTGGTTGAGCTAATCACTGTATCTCTAAGGGTTAGCTTGGCATGCCTGCAGAGGCAGCTCATTTTTGCTACATGTATCAGAGTTCTTAACCTAGTGTCCACCTAAACATGATATACCATGTTCTGACTGAGAGATTTCAGAAAAAATTAAAAACGTAAGGCTCTGCTATCACTTCCAACATAAATGAAGACAGAAAACTAAACAGCAGTGACATTTATAGGGTTACTGAGGTCAGACTAGCTGATATATAATGATGTGCTACATGATCTCTAGCGACACAGCTACTTAGCATAACATAAACAGTGATGCTGGAGAATGAGTGCTAGCCCTTGTCCGCTCGATAAAAGGCAATGTGATAGTTCCCAATGTTTTGGGACAAATGCAATCGTATGGCAGGATGCTGTAAACAGACCAAACTTCAGTCAGGCGAACAACTGAGATAATCCATCCACATTACGAGGTTAGTCATTAATTTACTGCAACAACATAGGAATAGAGCAGCTGCGAGAGATTTCAACATTAATGAAACAATGGTACAGAAGAGGAGGGAGCAAGAATAATGAGTTGAGTAAAGTTTGACTTATCTGACTGCTTTGTTTCGCTTAATGCACCTTATAATCTGGTGCGCCTTATGGTCCCAAAAATATGGTAATACGGCTGTATAAATGTGTTACAACTCACGCACAAATCTGTTTTTCAATTCAGCAATATATTTGTACATGAATTTGGTTGTGTCTTATGAAGAAATGGGTATGTCCCTCTGACCAGAAGGTAGAAAGAATTAAGTCTTGCTTGCTTAGGAAATTTAAATACACATCTTTAAAATGAATACTACTACTACTGCAGCTGCTTGGGCTACTGCTCATGTTCATGTATTTTTATTCTGTGGAGTGCTTTTTTGGGTGTAAATGAATCTTGTAAACCTCAAGTTCTCGACTGTGGCATAACAAATCATTACTTAAATCTATAGGCATTCCATCTGGGCAAGCAAGACGGATGTTACTTGCCCAGTAAAATCTAAAATTTCACTGGGTGTTTCCACCTGAATATTGTTGATAAGTCATTTATTTCAGTTTATGGGAACTAATCTAGGATGTCTAAGTACAAATGTTATAGACACCACCATATATAGCATTTAATTTTTTTTTTGCATTTTGCTTATTTTGAAACTGCAGTTCATATCAAAATATGGACAACAATAATGGCTAGTGCTGTTATAGAATATGGCTTTAGATTAAGAGCAGCTATAGATTAATGCACCAACTTAAATTCTTGAATCCATGAATGTTTACTGAAAGGATCTGAGGCTTTAAGAGGATCGTAGGGTGACAACCATGACATTAAAGCAATGACAAAAAGGGTTCCTAACATCTGACATGTGATGCTTGCTGGTTTCCTATAATATGGTTGCATTTGTTACATCATTTTAAATCTTCTTTGGTATTGGTCAAGGTTTTAGTCAGATCACTTATAATCTACCTTTTATCAGTTCTTTTTTTGTTACATTGGTTTCTAATCTTCACTAATGTTTATTAAACCCCCTGACATTTGCTTCTGTTGAGGATTAATTTTATTCCTCCTCCAAGCTGAAGCTCAGGTGCTGTTATGTAATCTCTTTAACCAAATATATGCCTATGAATCTGCAGGCAGGGGAACAGATTGATGATACTGAACACTGTTTTCTTGCTTAAGGCTAAATTATCAATCACATTGGTTCAGTTTGGTTCAATTTAAATAAATGATCCATGTAGAGTCAAAAGGGGGAAGATTTCCTTAAATTCACTGGTTATTAAAATCTTGGTCCAAATATTGACTGTATCATGAGACACTAAGTCAACAGACAGCCCATTGGTTTCCTAAAGTGGGAGATTTGTCATTCAATACATTTACACAAAAGTTACCCCACCAAATTTAGCTTGATTGAGAGGTGGACCCTCTGCAAAGAACAGACCCATTAAAATTTGTATGAGGGTTTAGTCCACTTTTTAAACTGCAAAACAGAATATTAACACTGATGGAAGATGTGGTCTCTAAGTGCTTATAGTGCACTCGGAGGCATGTCTTCACATTTGTCATAATTTAAAGTTGCTTACAAGAGATTTAATAAATAAATGTATTATTATTTTCTATTCTACTGATTTTCAGCTTCACATTTTCAGTCTGTGTGTTTGTCTGTCTGACAAGGAACGTATGGAGAAATTAATAGGTATGTGGTTATGTAGCAATTTAATTAGATTTAAAGCTTTTGCTAGAGGCATGTTATTTAAAACAGAACTAGAGAAGTTTGCTTATACAAACGTAGGGTGCTCTGCAACATTTAATGGGCACATTCCTTTCATTTTTAAGGCTCTTTTAGTATGTTGACGTCTGAAAAAGCTCCTTTTGAATTAAAAGATGGGGATGCTTTGAGAGAAAAATCAAATGCAGACTCAGACAGAGAGCAAGATGTGATTGATGTACTGTGAAATGTGCAGGAAGGTAGAAAGATAGCTAGAAAGTCGTCGGTTCAATTCCCCTGAATGAAAACAGGAGCAGTCAGGCAGTGTGTGATAAACAAAGCAAGCACTGCACATCCTCGCCCACAGGCTCATCTGCTGCCTCTCGTTCATTATTTCTCTCAGGCTTTCTGCTAAGAGTTTTGTCTTGTTTTCTTAATAGGAGCAGCGGCTGTTGTCTCATTATTGGACATCGGATGACTTTGAGCGGACTAACTAGCTTCTGAAGTGTGATTGTACAAACTGGGTCTGATTTTGGTGCAGCTACGCCTCCAGCATTAACATAATGAGGAAAACATTTACTGACCCCCACAGCTAATATGAATGAAATTTGAGTTTTCATCTACTATTACTTTAGTTCTTTAGCTGTGATGGAGCTAACAAAATTTTTGTGGCTGGCACAAAGAGATGATCTAGTGTGGCTTCCTCCTTCATATCTTGCCCTCTCTCATTCCAGGGCATTAAAAAAATAGTTCTGACATCCCAACTCCATCAGTGTGTT
Organism: Hemichromis elongatus; assembly: GCA_015108515.1. NCBI lineage: Eukaryota > Metazoa > Chordata > Actinopteri > Cichliformes > Cichlidae > Hemichromis > Hemichromis elongatus. The sequence goes on from VUQR01019317.1 coordinate 6,240, forward strand.
CATTTTCTAATCCACTTATGAAATTAAGGGTCACAAGGGTTTGGCCCTTATTAAAGCTGTCATTGGGTGAGAGGCATGGGAAACCCTGAAAAGGATATTTGTCCAAATATATGCTTGTAACACTGGTTGTACTTAATTGGCCATAGGCATAAAACCTTTCCGAGTACTTCATCATACTGAAAACTAACCAAGTAGTTCTTGGTACCTAATACTGGGTTATTTTAGTACCTGAACACAACCAAGTAGCTTTCTTAGTGATTAAATCAAATCAACACATTAAAGTGAAAGTAAAAGCAAATGAAAATTAAACAATTCAGTTAACAAAAAAATAAATAAAACATAGAAAAAATAGGACATAAATTATTGTCTTGTTACCCTTTCATAGGTACACAAACAAACAATTTCATTCTATTTTACAAAGGTTATTTTAAATATTGATAATATTCTTTCTTGTGCATCAGAGCTCAGGTTTTCAAATAAACAGATTTTCAGTATGACTGCTCCTTTTCATCTAAAATTATCTTACAATTATTTGATGTCTTATGTATTTTATGTGGCTGATTCATGTTTCACTGTGTGTCTGGCTGTCTTTTTTCTTTCTGTCTCTCTTCGTTTCTTTCTGTCTTTGCCCTGACGCATCACAGGAAGCATCAGGCCAAAATTTATAAAACCAGAGGAAAGCATTGGGCAAACATCAGAATCAGTTCAACCCCAAATGGCCCCCAATTTTTGTCCTAACATATTCTGGCACAATGCCCTTATCACAAATTAAATCATCAAAAACTGACATGGTTCAGAGATTTGCAGAATAGCCCTGGCCCCCTTCCGGGGACACCAGTTCAGTCCCTGTGGGGGCTCCATGTACCAGGAAAAACAGTCACATCTAATTAGATGTCTAATACAGGGTTCGATTGAAACAGCTGCAGCTGTTGTTTATGCTATCTCTAACACCGGTAGAGAATCAGTCAGGAGAGCAGGTGGTCCAGTCGGAACAAGAATAACAATGCAGAGTCGATCTGTTAGTCACAGACTTTTACAGAATTTAGCCTTCAGTCACGAGGAAGCATTCAGTAAAGAATTGATTGTTTGGATTACAGCAGGATTTACTGAATTCAAAGAAACCTTATTTCTGGAGGGGATCACAAACCTTTTGGAGTTTTTATTCTAGTGTAATGTGCATCAGCAGCAGTACTGAAGTGTCAAAGACAAACACAAACCAATGGCTGTAAATTAAAAGCCAATGTAGATGTGCTGAAAACTGCAGTTCCTCAAATGTTCACTTATTGCTGGCTAAAAAAAAAAAAGAGTAAATCCCCATAGACTTCCATATTAAAATGTCCAGCAAAAATAAGCCCGTAGCGGTCCTGACGTGCAAATTGGTCGTCCAACCTGTGTATAGGGGCGAAAGACTAATTGAACTAATCGAGCTAAGTACAAAAAGTAATTTCTGTAGCTAATTTCATCCTTCATAAAAACTGTATATTTTTTTTCTGGATATTGGAGTACAGTGGTCCCTCACTTTTCGCGGCCTTGCCATTTTGTTGATTGTTTTTGTGCAATTTTAAATCAATCTCGTGCCTTGTTTCCTGTACAGTACAGAATGCGTTCAGGTTGTCAAATTTACGTAAATTTAGGATCACTAGCAGTGTGACTCTTAAGTGCTGTACTGTATGTTTGTAAGTTTTCTCCCAGACAACCACAACAATGTCGATGGGTGCCTTTGGTTTCATTCTATAATACTGGACTTTTTTTTTCTACTAAGGTTTGAACTTTGAGAGTGTTTAAACAAGAGAGAAAAATGTGAATATATTCATGACTGTCTGAGAAAGGTGTATAAAGCGTGTAGTGAGGGGTTTTACAGCCTAAAACATCTATAATAATTGTAAAAATTAAAGTTGGCTACTTCATGGATTACACTTATCATCGGTTATTTTTGGAACGTAACTCCCGAGATAAATGAGGGACCACTGTATACAAATCTGATTTGATTGAGCAATGTCCTTACACAGGTGTCTGTAGCTGCTGTCTGGTAGGCCTCACCCTTGGGTGGCTGTAGCTCAGGTTGTAGAGCAGGTCAACTATAAACTGAAAGGTTGGTTCTGCTCGAGTCTTTATGCCTAATATCCTTGGGGAAGATACTAACTCCAAGTTGCTCTCCAGTGCGTCCATTGGAGTATGAATGTTAGATAGAAGGACTTACATAGAAAGAGCATAGAAAAAAGTGCTTGTGTGAATGGGTGAATGAGGCAAGTGTTCAGTTAGAAAAGAAAAGCGAATAAGCGATAAGCGATAAGAATCAGTCAATTTACCTAAACTGGACCTGTGGACCATATTTTTGTTGTTTTTTCCCTTCTCAATCTTTTCATTGCACACATATAGTATTTGGATGTAGCTTGCAAGCATCACCATCTGGTTAAAATGTGGTCAGTAACTTGATGTTGGTCAAAATGCACTGAGCTTAGAAAGAAAGGTCGGCATTCATCTTTTTTATATTCGTGTATGTTTGTGGTCAATTTAGAACAAGTATTTATCTTCTAGTGGTATCGCCAAATATTAACTTGTTATTTAAAGTCCATCGAAATGTAAAGTAGTTGTCAAAGGGTGCCAAGGCAGAACTGGTTTAATGGTGGTAGAAAAGAGGTATTAAGGCTTCCTACAGCATCGTCACTGAGCGCTTTAAACCAGAGGATCAGCTTCAGGGTAGAAATGGATTTGGGGAACAATATAACTTGCAGCCAGGGGAGGAAAAGTTGCTTTGAGGTTAAAGCATGATTTTGATTTGACTTTGGCTCTTTAAAATGCTTCTGGATTATTTTAAACATAGATTAGTAAAGTAATCTTTCGGTTTTTTGCAGGGTTTCATTTGTGTCACCATTAAAATTGAGGCATGTGCAGAACATCAGTGTGTGACACACATGTAGCTACAGATGTTGACTGACGCTTGGCACCAGCTGCTGCCTCTGCTGATGCGCACACATAGAGAACTGAATCTGATTGTACCAATCATGTGACAAGCTGTCCGTCTGCAGCTCTCCGGGCAGATGGCGTCTCTCCAACTCTGATATTTGGGGAACTGCGGCTCCGATGCTCACACGCTTTTTCTGTGCATGTATCCTCATATGACTCAGCCAGTCCTGAAGAGCTCAGTACTTCTGCAGCTTCTCGTACATGACATGTAAAAATGAAATTATAAAGGAACATTGTGGATAAATGAGGAAAAAAGATGATTAAATCACAAAGTGGTTATATAAGAACAGTAGGCATTAAAGAAAAACACAAGATAGGACAGGAATTTGCAGCAAGGTTGTGACTGCGGCTCCCTTTTTTCTTTAATCAGTCTGATAAAAAATCAGTGCAGATAAACTGTTGTAGATTCAAACCGTAAAGATTGACCCAGAGGGAGAAATACAACACATTATCATTCTAAAATGTAACATATCAACGCTATGTGACAAATAGTTGGTATGTTACGCTTTGGCCAGCCAACCAATCTATATGTTACACATTCGAAAACATGAGACCTGTTTGGAATGAGTCTACACACGTGTTACACCCCAGTCTAGGGGTACAGGAACGTAGCATAAGTTAAAAGGAAGTGACCACGCCCTGATCCCCAAACCATATAAAGAGGACACAAAACCTTAAGTGAAAACAGTGATTTATTTTGCTCCAGGGTGAACAAAGGCCAAAACAACAAATAAAACAAGCTAAGTCAGGAGAGGAGGTGCTACCTAAACCCTATATGAAAAAAAAACCAAACAAAAGACACACACTACCCCTAACTCCCTAACTGAAATAAACAGGAGAAAACGGTACCAGAAAATAATAAGGCAGCTCACCCCTTCTGTCTCAGTGTCTATTCACAAAAAGCTATTTATAGGTGAAGACTAATATACACACTATGTACAAACTAAGGTAGTCTGAGGAACCACAACATAGATAGAAAACACAGGTTTGAGAGCCAGGGACAGGTCCTGCTGCTGTTGTCAGTCGCCGCCCCTGGACTGCTTGGCACGGCTCTTTTAAAGACAGCCACTTGACGAGGGGACCAATCAGCTGCCATCAGCTCTCCAATCAGGAAGGACCTTAAAGAGATAGCACACAAAAACAAAACAAAAACACAGACAGCCCAGGGCCGTAACACCCCCCCTTCCCAAGACCAAACATCTCCCCTATAGATGTTTGCCACTTAGAAGTGGAGAAAACCACGCGACAGTGCATCTGCTACCACATTCTCAGTTCCTTGTTTTGTGATGGATCTCCAAATTAAAATCCTGTACTAGGAGGGACCATCTCATGAGGCTCTGGTTAGAATTTTGCATCTTAGCCAAAAACACGAGGGCGTTGTGATCGGTGTAAACAACGACAGGTGCTGAACTAGAGCTGATGTACACGTCAAAATGCTGCAGTGCAAGCAACAGAGACAGAGCTTCTTTTTCAATGGTGCTGTATTTTTGCTGGTGAATGTTGAACTTCTTTGAAAAGTAACCGATTGGATGATCAACACCCTGCTGGTCCTCCTGCAACAGCACCGC
>VUQR01019318.1:0-12717 GCA_015108515.1 Hemichromis elongatus
CATGCAGATGCGCTCACACCTGCCTGCTGCTATTCCTGAGCACGTTCTGCACTGGTGGCACTCCGATCCCGCAGCTGAATCCTCTTTAGGCGTCGATCCTGGCACTTGCTGGAATATCTTGGACGCCCTGAAGCCTTCTCAACAAGAATTGAACCTCTTTCTTTGAAGTTCTTGATGATCCTATAAATTGTTGATTTAGGTGCAATCTTAGTAGCCACAATATCCTTGCCTGTGAAGCCATTTTTATGCAACGCAATGATGGCTGCACACGTTTCTTTGCAGGTCACCGTGGTAAACAATGGAAGAACAATGATTTCAAGCATCACCCTCCTTTTAACATGTCAGGTCTGCCATTCTAACCCAATCAGCCTGACATAATGATCTCCAGCCTTGTGCTCGTCATCTCATCTCATCTGAGTTAAGAAGACGATTACTGAAATGATCTCAGCAGGTCCTTTAATGACAGCAATGGAATGCAGTTGAAAGGTTTTTTTGGGATTGGTTCATTTTCACGGCAAAGAAGAGTGAAGAGAAGAGACTATGCAATTCATCTGATCACTCTTCATAACAATCTAGAGTATATGCAAATTGCTATTATACAAACTTAAGAAGCAACATTTCCAATTTCCAATATTTATGTAATTCTCAAAACTTTTGGCCCCGACTGTACACCATGATCAGTGGCTGCAAAGTGAACAGCCACAAGGAGCAGAACCCTCGATCGAGAAGGACAAGTTCAAGGTAGCACGGAAGGAAGTTAGCCAACTATCTGAGCTGCAGAAATGAGTAATGAAGAAAGTGGCTATGAAGTATAGTAAGCTGTCCATACCTGGGGCTTTGGAAAATGCCAAGCAAAGACTCACAGCCTGAAGAAGAGCTATACCAGAGAAAAAGACGGCAGGCAGATAAACCAGCTGTTATCCACATAACCATCCAATGTGTGGCAGTGACAGTGGAACAATTTGAGAACAGTCGACCAAGGCTAAAGACTGAGGAATACTAGAAGAGCATATGGGAGAAGGATAAAACCCATAAAGCAATGCACAGTGGCCTGGTGGATCTAAGAGCAGGCCACAGCAACCTCCCTGAAGAGGGTCCAATAACCATCACAGCAGAAGACATCCAAGAACATTTGTCCAGAATGAAAAGTTGGACAGCACCAGGCCCCAACATTAGTCATGCCTACTTGTTGAAGAAGCTGACTGAACTGTATGAACATCTGCCAGCACAAATGAACTAGCTGCTAATTGACGAGACACAACCAGAATGGCTAACTGAAGGCCAGCCAATAGCCTGCCTCAGTACCACATAGAATCTCCTGTCAGGCATCATAGCAGCGAAGATGAACAGACACATGGCTCAAAACACAAGTGGGACACAGAAAGGAATCGGTAGGAATACCAGAAGGGCAGAACATCACTTTCTGGTAGGCAGAGCAGTTGCCTGAGACTGCAAGATCAGACTTAGCAACCTGTATGCTCCCTGAACTGATTACAAGAAGGCTCGATGACCACAAATGGAGAAGTGTGCTACTGGAAGACGGCATTGGTGGGCAAGAGATGAAAATAGGGCACTGTTGGACTATTCAAGTAACCTCAGTAGAAGGGGTTATATGAATATGATGAGGGACCTATGGAATCTTCCATACCCAGCATCCACAATGACAGCTAAACAACTTGTAGCTCAGTAGCTACAGAAGAAGGAACTGCTCTCATGGCAAGAGACTGACTGGGTACAACACACATGCTATGGAAAGGGGAAGCCAGGATATCATTACCCCCACCCAAGATTCGGTACCAAGCCCCAATTACGATGGAAGAAGTATCGTTGAGTGCAAGAGGAACTGACCTAAAAGATAGGATCATGGCGAATCTTGAAACCTAGTTCCTCCATAGCCGTTACCAAGACTACGTGAAGTACCCTCTGAAGATCTACTAGATGATGTGAATGCAACACTATGGACAATACCTACCACGACCGTTACCAAGACTAACCAGCTGACCTACACTACGGCAGCAGCCACAAGGAGCGGTACCCTCCATTGAGAAGGAGATCAGGATCAGGAATGCCATAACCAAGTGGTCAGCATGGTATACAGAAACATCTCGTTTTCCCGTTTGGCTCTTGGCAGAGGCAAGACTTATTTCAAGCAAAAATGTCTTGTATTAAGTGAAAAAAGCTGCCAAAGGAACAAGTGAAAATTCTCCAGTTTCAAGATGCATTGTCTAAAAAAAAGTTTCTACCTCTCAATGTCTGAATGAATTTAATTGAATTGAATGTATAGATTTGTTTGCTACTAGAACTCTCTGTGACATTTATCTGGACTTTAATCTTAGATGCTGTTAACTTGCAATTTCTGAGGCTGGTGACTTGGATGAATTTATCCTCAGCAGACTCTTGGTCTTCCATTCCTGGGGCGGTCCCCATGCGAGCAAGTTTGATCTTAGCACTTGATGGTTTTTAAGACTTTTAGCAATTTTCCAGACTGACTGACCTTCAGTTCTCAAAGTTATGATAGACTGTCATTTGTCTTTACATAACAGATTGCTTCTTGCCATAATATGAATTCTAACAGGTGTCAAATAGGGCAGTCAGCTGTGTACTACACTGACGTCTGCACAACACAACTGATGGTCCCAACCCCATTAAGAGGGCAAGAAATTCCACAAATGAACTCTGATAATGCTCAACTGTGAATTGAAAACTTTTTCAGGTGAGTATATCACGAAGCTCAATGAGAGAAGGTTAACAGTTTGGCAGCGCTGCCAACAAAGCAGAGTGGCTGCTTTGAAGAACGTAAAATATAAGACACAGTTAGAGTTGACCTTTTTTTTTTCTTTGCTACAAAATTACGTATATCTTGCTTCATATAGTCAATGTTTTAAGTATGTATCTACACAGTAGAAAGTAGTGAAAATAAATAAATACCTTTAAATGAGAAGATCTGTCCATACTTTTGACTGGTAGTGTGTATATATAGTATACTCAGTTACTAAGTGCAGTAGACTTCTTCACTTCTCTTAGTTTGAGGCCTTTTTTACCTGTTAACTCATGCTATGTAGCTAATTAACCCTTTCAGGCCGGTCAGAGCAACACCGCTCCGTTTTGCATTTTTAAAAATGCCTGTAGAACCGCAACCACGTAAGCTAGTGCAATAATTTTTTTTGCATATGAAACCGAAGAGAAGTGACGTGATTTTCGCAAAAAATTTATTTTTTTTTCTTCAATGTCTACTAACCCAATTTCGTGTTTTTGAAATTCATGTTTGACTTTATGCTTTTCTGTTTAGTTTCTGGAATGCTCAGAACTCGAATTGCAGTCCTGGAAATATTTTATTTTGATGCACAAGCTGTTTTTCTTGCAAATTTGCATTATAATATTTTTTGTTTTTCCTGCAGAATACAAAAATTGATGTATCTCAAAAATAAAACTATGAAGACAATCAAATTATAATTCCTGTGGTTGGAAACTATTTTGTGCAACTTTTTTGTATTTACAGTTTTGAGGGATAAACCTCTCAAATTTCTCTAACTAGAAAAATATGTAAAAAAAATAAATAAATAAATAAAACGATTTGCAATTTTTTTGTAGTTTATTGCGCTTTTTTGCTGTTTAGGTAGTTACTATGGACTGCATGATTAGGTATTATTAAAAGTTGGGCTCTAATGGCTGTATTGATGTATAACAACTTGAAATGCTCCCCAAAATGGCACTACAGCAGGTAAAATATAAAAATAAGCTCTGGCGGACTTGGTTCTATGGTAGGTCTTAAAGGGTTAAGTATCTGATCTGCCCTCCATCACAGATTCTGTCCTAGTGTGCTTACCCACCTTCTTCTTGTTGGAGAAACCTGCCAACCCATTCTCACTCACAAAGAGAGACCTTACCTACACCAGAGACTGTGTAGAAAAAGAGAATCATTACAAGTGAATACATCTGTAAAAAAAAATAAAAGAAATCTTACCTTCAGTTTCACTCGTGAAAGTAACCACAACCAACATGTGGCTGCAACCTGTGTGCATACTGAACACTTGCCTGTCATACCACCCTGTGGTAACTGGATTTCAATCTACTTAAAGAAAGACTGAAAGTTGAATATCAACTTTTGTATCATTTTGAAAAGCTACATATTCTCTAGTGAATCTCAACCTGTTGTAGATTTAAAGTGTTAATTAAAGTCCTTGAACTTTGTCCAATGCATCCAGCTTATGAGTCTTTTGCATCAGCTAGCACACTGACAACAAAAAAAAGTTCATGTCTATATCAAGAAGGTTTGTGAATTAAATATAATTCAAATCCAGTATCTTTGTTGTTTATAAATCGGCCCCATAAGTTTCCAGATTTTATTCATGTTACATTTTCCACAGATCTCTGACCTGTGCAGATGTAATCTAAGCTAATAATTACATTAGCCCCACAAGGCAAAAAGGTGTCCAACTATTTGGGAGGTATCTTTAGTTTAGAGTATTCTATAGCAGCGGTCCCCAACCTTTTTTGTGCCATGGACCGGTTTATGTCCGACAATATTTTAACGGACCAGCCTTTAAGGTGTCGCAGATAAATATAACAAAATAAAACCAGTACTGGTACCAAAATAAAGAGAATTTATTCATAACACACGGGAAAAGACCCAGGGAAACTGAGTTAATGATAAAAAACAATAAATTATAACAATTAAAACCGGTACCAAACAACTCATGGACCGGTAAGGGTCCATGGCCTGGGATTTGGGGACCGCTGTTCTATAGTGATTTTAGTTCTTCGAGTGACTGGAGAACATGAAAGTGATCGTTTGGATATTATATTGTCCATTTATATTTCTGCTAAACTGATCAGACTGCATTGACCACAACTAAAAAAAAACATACATGTTCACATTAATTTACCCCAGAGTTGCGGAGGTTGCTGTAAGACTGATTCATTAAAAGTACTAGATGCTGTAGTCCCTGATAAAGCATTGCTTTAAATGGTGAGACTCTTGAGGGATGGCTATTATAAAGAAAGGCAGCCCAGAAGCTTTACCAGCAGCACACATCATTGTGTGCCTCAAATTTCAATCTTTTACACAAGCTAATCTGCCATTTTTTTAAAATTTTTTTTGGGGGGGGGTATTAGAGATTGGATCTAGATTATCATATTAAGATTTGCGACACATCGTCAGTATTGGACCTTGGATTCATTGGGTGTTTCGGCCATTATCACTAGACACCGTCATCCAAGTAGGCAAGGGTTTATCAGGCCCTGGAGTGTGTCACTGTTTTATGTTAAGTTGTTATTTCTCTTATTCTTTCTTCTGTTTAGTTTTCTACAGTATCTTTTCCTATCTATTCATTGCCACTTAGAAATAATACTTACCTCTTTAGCATTTATTGAGCCTCACTGTTTCAAAGGGATAGAAAAGGTGATAGAGAGAAGTAAGACAAAGGGGTTAAGACAGGAGAGCGCAGAGAGGAGAGCCGGAAGGGGGGGGATCGGGCTTCCCTCACCTCCCCGCCAGATCGGGCTGTACGCTCTACCTCCCCACTGCCTCCCAGAAAAGGGAAGAAGAGCAGAATATTTTCTTTTCTTAGCTGACTGCCTTAGCTGCCCAATTGATGTCAGTTCTTTTTAACCATAGCCGGTGACTGGTCCTCTCAGCAGCGTTAGCTAATTCTCTTATAGCCTGCCGTTGCGTCTGTCCTCTGATTCCAATCTCACTCAGCAGTTTTGCTGTTGTACTGGCAACAAAGCTCCTGCACCCCACTTCCACTGGGCACACCTTGATTCTCCAGCCTCTGTCCTCTGCCTCAGCTGCCAAGTTTGCATACCGCAGCTTCTTACGCTCAAATGCTTCCTCAATTGCTTTCTCCCATGTTACCGTCAGCTCAATGAGGTACGCAAGTTTTTGGGCGTTAGACGAAAGGACGAGGTCTGGTCGTAGAGTAGTTGTTACGATCTTTGTGGGAACAATTAGCCTCTGATCCAAGTCCACTTGCATCTGCCAATCCCTGTCAACCTTCAGCTGGCCCAGGTCAGGGGTTGAGGGGCTTGCCTTCGACTTGTCTCCCTCCCGGACAAATGCTGATGGCAGCTGACGTTCCTCTTAGTTTGTGAAAGGTTGTGCGTTGGTAGATTTCCTTTTAAACTCAACTTTCTCGGCAACACACCTGAGGACCTAGTTGTGTCTCCATGTGTATCTGCCCTGAATAAGGCTAGTCCTACAACCAACCAAGATGTGGTTGAGTGTGGCTGGGACTGTACACAGGGGGCAGGATGGGTCCTTTCCGAACCACAGCTGCAGATTTGCTGGGGAAGGTAGCACATCGTATGTCGCTCGGATGATGAAACTTGGTCTATTAAACTACATTCTCCAGATTTCACTCCATGAGAGTTTCCTCTTTTCCACACTCTCCCAATTCATCCATCGATCCTGCTTGGCCAGCACTACGGCTCTGGCAAGTCTGCCTGTTTCCTCCAATCGACGCACCTCCTCCACCACCATTTTTTTAAGTTCAGTTACAGTTTCCTGTTGCCACTGAGGTGTTACTGCTCCAAGACCAAATCCTCCTCTGCCCTGTTGGACGTGACCCACCACGTCACGATGCTGAAGAGCAGATTTGGCCTGTAGCACAGATGTGGCTGGGGTCCACATCCTCCCCGTTGTTTAACTTAATTAATAATAAATACACATAGAAACTGATAATGATTTTTCTTGGCAAAAATTTGTCTTGCCGCCAATTGTCGTCAGCAGCACATGTAACATCCATATTAATACTGACCCAGGAATATATGGACAGCAATGAGGAAGGACTATGATTCAATTCTTACTAACCTATAAAGTGTTGCCTGAATTCTTCAAGCCAAACACAAAAGAATTGCAGCTCATACTTTACACCTGGATGCTTATAAAATTCTCTTAACACTATCTAGGGAATCAAAATTGTTATTTTTTTGTGGTGATATTCCTAACAGTTTCTATGAAACAAGTCATTAGTGGACATTCTCTATGAACTGTAAAAGATTTACAAAATGTGCTAATCTATTTTGTATGTGCCAAGAATAATAAATGGGCAAAACCATCTAGTGAGAATAGTAGAATTCCTTTGGTAATCATGAAGCAAATTTTGCACTTAAAATCAACAGTGCTAGGAAAGAGCGAGGCATTCTACTTTTCCAAGTGAATGTCAGTACAAAATCCACCTAGTAGCTCTACCACTGGATTAGGGCAACTTTTGACCTGCTGAAGATACTCCAGGGACAATGGAGGGTAGTAACTGGAATGAATCCTCTGTGTTACTCTGTGAACCATGACTGTATGTCTAAAATTTGATGGAAACTTAATATTAAATTGATGTCTGACGTGATGAAAGCCTCAAATATCATATCACTGTTTGTACAAGGGAATAGTGATGAAAGACAGAACACTTCTCATATAGAAAATAATTCTCCATGGTGCGACCGTGGTTCAGGGGGTTGGGGTGCTCATCGTGTAACCGGAAGGTTGCCGGTTCGATCCCCCAGCTTTCTGTCCTGGTTGTTGTGTCCGTGGGGAAGACACTTTACCCTACCGCCTACTGGTGTTGGCCAGAGGGGCCGATAGCGTGATATGGCAGCCTCGCTTCTGTCAGTCTGCCCCAGGGCAGCTGTGGCTACAACTGTAGCTTGCCTCCACCAGTGTGTGAATGTGAGAGTGAATGAATAGTGGAAATGTAAAGTGCTTTGGGTGGTTGAAAAAGTGCTATATAAGTGCAATCCATTATTATTATTATTATTATTAATTAAAGCGAAGGAAAGGCTTTAGCCATTTGTCAAAGTTCACAGACTGACAGTGACAAAATTTTAAGTTCTAAACAAGGTTGTCACTGGTCAAAGGACAACAATTAAAAATGGTCCCATATAATTTTGCAGTGAAAGACTTTCTCCTTGCAGAAGAAACTCCATTTGGGACAGATGGCTCTCTAAATCCACTGATTCCCAGCCAAACCATGAAAAGGTTAGTGCACAGACAGCAGGCAATCAAGCTACAGTCTTCCCCAAGTTTTATGGTCATCTTATAATGCTTTGACTTATATCGTGATTTGTGTGCTCAATCCATGTACATACACAACATTTACCACACCTAACAAGCCTTCAAGTAGGCTTCCCACGCATAGGGCTCACAGGGTTAATGCGAGTAAGTTAAAACAGTACACGCATCTGGGGACTGGCATATATACCTCACTTGGGGCAGGAAGCATGCAATAATCAACTGAAGCTTGAGGGAGCTCATATAACACAGCTTTTACTTTCAGATGTATGTTTAGTGCATTAACAACATTCCTATAGAACCCCAAAAAGAGAAATAGAACAGAAAAAATGAAAAACAGTAGTAGGCAGAAAAACTGACGTTTAGATTTAATTAATTTGATTGTTCTCATTCTGAGTAACTTAATTGGAGCTCAACAGTTGAATTCACAAAATTATGGTAAGATGCCAGAATTATAATAAAAACTTATGAAATAAATACAACTCACTTGAAGGGAGAAATGAGAGAAGAGATGGAAAAAAATACGGAGACATCAGGAAGTCTGGGAAGGAATCAAAATGATGAACTAAGTGCCCTGTGGTCACTGACAAGCAGAGCAAGCTGGTGTGTGTAGACCTGGACAGTGGCCTGGTTGGAGGCATGTGTGAATCCCTTTGCAACCTTGTTTGCCAACAACAGGATTTTGTATTCAACACAAGCAGCCTTGTGGAGGAACTGTAAGAGTGGGATAACATAGGAGGGTCTGAGCATGTTAAAAACGAGGCATGCTGCTGCGTTCTGGATTAGATGGAGAGGTTGGATGGAGTGTGGTCACAGAGGGAATGAGAGTAGCCCAGACAAGGGGTGACTAAATGTGAGCGAGGAACTTGACAGAATCTCTGGTGAGGAAAGGTCTCGTGTTGTGCTGCGTTTTGGGTTTGAAGTTGTACTACATTTTTGGGATTCTGGGTGCCTGTCACCACTGTGTTGTCACTGCCAACATGGATGAATGGGCCTGGTTTAAGGTGAGATTTCCCAAGGAGTGAGAAAGCATGAATATTTTCAAGACTAAATTTGAGGTTGTAATGTCAGGGGAAAAACACAGGCATGGAAAAGAGTAGTAGAAATCAATTTTAGTGGAGTTACACTGAATTTGAGGTGACACATCAAAATGGAAATAATGAATATACTTAAAAAGCAGAGATATTAAATATTCCCTTCTCTGAGTCCTTTTTTGTATTAGCCTGTAAATAGACCGTGTATTTGTGTACAAATTACAGCTTTTCTTTCAACCCACAGCTCAAATGAAATGCTTGAGAAGAAATTAATAAATAACAAATTGCCTTCAGGATATCATCACATTCAACATTTCCTGTCTTGAACACACAGAAATAGCAGCTGGCCCCAGGGATAAACTTGACATATTTTGTTTTTCTAAAATTAATGATTTCCCACATAGACAGCTAATAATGGTTTGCCAGACGGTTATTGGGAGGAAGCTGCCAGAGTACACAGTTCTTCGGTTTACATTTTGTTTCTTTATTTTTACTCAGCTTTGAACTCCACCCACTCCCCTGCTGCTGAAGAATCCCGAGAGAGATGGAAAAGGAGACTGCAAGATGGTCATGATTGTCTCCTTGCTGTTTCTGCAGTGTCATGAGTAGTGTTTATCAAATGAATGTGCGTGTATGTGTGTACAGTTTTGCTATTGAGGTTGAGAAAAATAGTATTTAAATATGAATCCATCTGGTTTGATTTGTAACGTAATGTAGAAGTGCACTATATAGGATACATTATAGGGGGAAAACTACATAACCTATTGCTCAACAGCACTACTGTTGATACATTATTATATAGTTATAGCTGCATTTCAATACATTTTATTGCTTGAAATCGTCAAAAATAAACTAAAAATTAACTATACCCATTTATAGAGAATGTAAATAATTTAAAGTTGTAAAAATCTATAGTTTTTAATGATGAATCATATGACAACATAATAATATGAGGCATTGTAATGATGTTCTTTGTACTGATGAAAGTATATTTTAAAAAAAACCTAAAGCAATGGTGAGCTCAGTTAATTGTTTAACCAACATCTGTTCTTTTAATTTCCACATGACTTTCATAATCATGCAGCTGTTTTCTATAGTTTCTCTCCACTCTCACTGTGTACAGCCCACAAAGCATAAAACAGCAGACAGATGTAGGCAGCAACTACACGGTGAATAGACAGTTGTAAATTTAAACGCGAAAAAGCCAAATTTCACGGTAGAGAACAGAACAGAAGTTTAATAAGGGTAAATACTATACAGACTAAAACACATTTAAAATTAAATACAATGCTGAAGTTTAAAAAGCGTTTTCTGTTGTGAGGTTTTTTTATCCTTATTTTAAGGATGGTGATATGTTGCTTATGTTTAAATTGCTGTCCCTAGTTGCCAGGAAAGTCAATTTTGGGGGATATTGCTAGGCAACAATTTTGTCAGAGATATCAGTGAGAATGTGTTTGCCTGGACCATAATTTCCCCAGGAGTGGACATCCCAGCCAATTTACTCCAAGGTCAGACAATATAATTCATGGAGAAATTTCAAAAATCCAAAGAGCTATATGTCAGACTTCACAAGCTTCAGTTAGCCTATTAAATGTTTACTTTCAGGACCATTTAATTGTTAAAAACCTGAACAAGTATGGTTGTTTGGAAAAGTTGCCAGGATTGCAATTCTGCAAGAAAATGTCTGAAAAAGAAAAGGGTCAAAGTCCCCACCTGAACCCAACTAAAATGCTTTGGCAAGACATTAAGAGAGCCGTGCACAAACAAATGCCTGAAGATCTCAATGACAACTAAAGCAACGCTATAAAGAAGAGTGGGCCAGAATTCCTCAACAGTGAAGTGGGACACGTGAAGAAGTGATACAGAAAATAACTATTTTAAAATTATTTCTGTTAGAATTGGTTCTACAAACTACTGAATCATGGGGTGTTAGGGTTTTACACAGGACTACATAGAATGCTCTCTTTTTCACTTGACTGTATGTGTATTTTAAAATTTAGCTTACTTCCATGCTCTAGGGGCAGTCTAGAAGTGGGACTAATAAGATTAAATTTAATTTTAGTTTTATATTGCCAAATAGACATAGACACAGATATAGCCTTTATTTAATCCAACACTGGGGAAATTCACTCATCACAGCAGCAAGAGGGACAAAAAGAAAAGGTGAACTAGCGATAGTTTAGAAAAATAAAAATAGAAAAAAAAAGTCAAAAAAGACAGAATACCATACCACGTACAGTTGGTTACTATGTCCATTAAAATACTCCAAGATAATTTTTTTTTATTTGTACATAAAATGCAGTAGGAGTGATAATAATATATCATGGCTGTAGCAGTCTACTGAAAGAGCTGCTCAGGGCCTCCATAGACTCATGCAAGTGGCGAGTAGTGTTGTCCATAATGGACATTAGCTTGACTAACATCCTTCTCTCCCTGGAATTCAGTGAAGGAGTCTTAGCATCATCAGCTTAACATCAAATTCACCTCTGCTACACTTAACATAACCTAACTCTGACCATGAGCACCACAGCCACTGTGCTCCAGTCACACACTGTTCTTCACCTTGAATCCGTCACAGTACAGCGAACCTAAAGAAATAGTATTTTCATGCAGCCTTTGAATAACAAAAAAATAGTATAGCTTGGTTTATCTTGCAGACTTTTTCACAGTATGAAAAAAACTTTACTGACTGCAAAATGTTTTCATATAAGTACTTTTATTTTTTTTATATATATATTTTGCCCAAATTATGTTTGGGCCTCTGAAAATAGGTGAATATAAAAAAAAAAGACTGTAATTCCCCAAAACTTGCAAAAATCCCTTTATTAAAAAAATAAATAAATCTGCAATGAGATAGCATCTTTTCTGTTGATTTAAAACCCAGTCTGGTGGTTTTTGTGGTTCATAGACTCTGCATGGCCTGAAAAGATGTTTTGATATTCAAGGTCTTGTTTCTGTAGGAATGTACCACATTTATTTCATGTTCTTCTGAATTTTCAATGTCAAGCAAGTCCAATTTTAAATAAATCTTTGTAGTATGTTATAGGTCAAACTGACATGCTCTCTGATATTGACTGGGTATTTAATGATGAACACTTTTACATTTATTTTGTCCAAATATTTAGCAGACAGAGCACAACAGTGATTGCTTTTTGTTTTTGTTTTTTTTTCACACATTTGAATGCTGCACAACCCTCTGATGTTCAATTCAAGTAAGACAAAATGTTTCATGCTTAACTCTAAATTCTACTGCATAAGCAATATATGTCTTTTGTAAGTAATCTTTATCTCTACATATTAGTTAAATGTTAAATATAGTGCATTTACTTTGAGTTCATTTTAAGCACTTCTACACTAGTTTTTCCAATTAGTGGTTTTAGTGTTTTGTTTTTTTTGTTAAAACCTGTTCAATGAGTTTGACATTTGATTACACAAGTTCAAAGCTTGAGTAATAAAACTAGGCAAGGCAAGGCAAGTTTATTTATATAGCACATTTCAACAGCAAGGTGATTCAAAGTACAAAGTGATTAAAAAAAAACAAAAAAAAACAAACAAAAAAAAATCATGAATTTCAATGGGAAGAAAGAAGCAGTAGTTAAAGAGGAACAGTAGATAAAATCAATTGTTAAAATGTAATTTTTGCAATTTAAGCTTAAAAGACTGTTTTATTTCTCAATT